>CAUYQU010080307.1:0-65069 GCA_963574635.1 Cheracebus regulus
CACCTCATGGCAGTTAGAATGGCGATCATTAAAAAATCTGGAGACAACAGATGCTGGAGAGGATGTGGAGAAATAGGAACACTTTTACACTTTTGATGGGAATGTAAATTAGTTCAACCATTGTGGAAGACAGTGTGGCGCTTCCTCAAGGACCTAGAAATAGAAATTCTATTTGACCCAGCAATCCCATTACTGGGATACCCAGGGGATTATAAATCATTCTGTTATAGACACATGCACACGTATGTTCACAGTGGCACTGTTTACAATAGCAAAGACCGGGAACCAACCCAAATGCCCATTGACAATAGACTGGACAAGGAAAATGTGGCACATATACACCATGGAATACTATGCAGCCATAAAACATGATGAGTTTGTGTCCTTTGCAGGGTCATGGATGAATCTGGAAACTGTAATTCTCAGCAAACTGACACAAGAACTGAAAATCAGACACCACGTGTTCTGTCTCTTAGGTGGGTGAGGAACAATGAGAACACATGGACACAGGGAGGGGAGCATCACACACTTGGGTCTGTTGAGGGGTCAAGGGAGGGACATCAAGGAGGTGAGGAGGTCGGGGAGGGATAACATGGGGAGAAATGCCAGATGTAGGTGATGGGGGGATGGAGGCAGCAAACCACATTGCCATGTTTGTACCTATTCAACAATCCTACATGATCTGCACATGTACCCCAGAACCTAAAGTAAAATAAAAAAAAGAGGCATGCACTCTTAGTGGCCTATTAGAGAGAAACATGGGAACAAGAAAGGGTCCATTTCTTCTTTCTATAAAGTGAACAATAGCACTAGCAGAGGATTCAGTGGCATTGACACTCACCTCAGTGATGAGTGGGAAGCAGGGAGTCATGTGGCCAGACAGCATGAAGTGTGTGGACACCACCTGATCCAATGGGAAGCTGCCTCTGCCCTTCTGCAGATTGTTGCCCGGTGGGAACGCAGCTCAGGGTTACCACAGCTCTCAAATTTTTTAGGAGCCATAAATCTGGGTTGTTAGGTGAAGTGTATTCCTTTCCCCACAATGTTGTCTGAGCTAACTGTGCTAACAAACAAAACGTACTATGTGAGCTGGGTCCCGCTTATGGATGGCTGTGAATGGCTGTTTCTCTGCAACCTCCCCACCTCCCACATCAGTCCTCAGTGAAGAGAGAAGCTCCAGGGGCACTTCCACATTCTCTTCTGCTCTCTTTCCTTCTCTTCCTTGAGTTTTCTCTAGTAGTGGCTTTATCACAGGAACTCTTAATTTTTCTGAACTCTTTCTTCAAGGGTGCAGGGAATTTAAAACATACTTTACTTCATCTGTGTGTATTTTTAAAACCATATACTGTAATGTAAGTAATAGAAGTTAAAGATAATTGCAAACTATTCTTGATTTTACTAGTGTTTTATTAACAAATCTGCCTTAATCCAGGATTAAAATTGAGTGAGATTAGAGGATTTTTCTCATCTGCAGCTTGGAGCAAGAGATTCTATGTAATAAACGTGTCTCTTTGCTTGACATAAAGCCATCCTATTGTATTTCTGGCAGTGCTGAGTGAGACCAACTCTCAACCTGCCACGCAATGCACATGTACCTTGATAGGCAAGGGATGCCCAGCACAATTAAAGGACTGAGCCTCCCTGTTCCCCTCAAGGTGTCAGGATGAAGGCCTCATTCTCTTTGCTTCTATGCTTTAAGTTTCCTTTCCATAACGTGGGACCTTTCTTCTGACTCTAGCATTTCATTTCAACATTATATCACAGGGCAAGTTATTTCAGGAAAACAGGCAGTGGCTGGAGTATAAAGCACCTTCTGCCTGGTGCTGCTGGTTTGTTCCACTGATTAGAGCATCATTGACAAGGGGAAGGTCATAGGGCCTCCATTTTTATGGGGACCAGTCCACAGTTTCCTTCTGCTCCATGGTCTGTGGCTGTACCTGTAGTCCAGACCAGCTGATGGTGTGAAAATGTCACCATCCAAAGGATGACAGAAACTCAGAGGGTCTCTCCTGTGGGCAGTGGGCAGCAGAGTCATATCCATCCACAAAATATGTTACTTTATGAATAGAAAGTCACCATGTGAGAGAAAATGCCATGTCAATCAGCAGTGACTAAAGACAAAGCAGGGCTAGGTCATCCCACAAGCCAGTGACTGTGACCTGGTCACTTTCCTGGCCTCAACCTCAATCTGAACCTTCCTGGGAAGATGCATCCTCATGTTTATTTCAAGCACACACAGAACTTCCCCTGTCACTTTTTATTCTATGTTTCCTGTTGTAATGTCAATAATTATTGATGAATGAATGATGTGTATGCATTACATGTGCATAGGTGTATGCAATGTTTATGTGTACCTGAACTCATTCTTTCACTCCCACTTTCACCACAAAACCTATTCATCCAAGTCTAAGTCTTATGTCCAGGAATGAGTATACCATCCAGTAGTTGACCCAAGTAGACACACCCACTGTTACTTTCTCCACTCCTTTCTGTCCTCTGTCTTCAGTATATGATTCATCTCAAAATGCTGTCAAATTTACCATCAAAATGTCTTTCAACTGCCCCCTCCCTTCCATTCTTCCTCCCACTGTTTCAGTTCAGACCACAGCTATCTCTCTCCTAGATAGCGCCAATGGCTTCCAGTTGGACTCTGCTTCTGAAACGCCTGCCTACCACCTCTTATCCATTCTCACTATTATACCCTCATTGATCCACTGAACACAAACCTGACCTTTCTACTCCATTGCTCAAAAGTCTTCCCTGGCTTCCACTGCCCTGATAAGAGATTCTAAGCTCCTCAGCATAAAACATAAAAACCATCAAGATCTGGCCCTGGCTTCCACACTGGCCTCAGCTCCTGCCTCCCATTATGAAGCGTTCCACTTTCAGCCACATCATCTACTCGCCATTCTTGGAACATACTGAGATCTTTCAAGCCTCCAGAAACTTAAATGTGTTAGGTTCCCTGCTAGAATCCCTTTTCCCATCTTATCCACATAGGAGCTTTCTAATCCTACTGGGAGACCTGTCTCCAAGTGTCGACTTTGCATCCCACTCAGGAGAAGCCAGCCAAACCTACCTCTGGGAGGTGGAGGCATTGGTCATAGCACTTACCTGTCTGTCTCACTTGCTCAACTGAAGGACCAGAACTCATTCAGCTTTGTATTTCCAAGGACCACCAGCACACAGGGAGGTCTCATTCATTGAGGCTGCCATTAGGTGTTGAGTGTCTACCATGTGCTAGCTGTAGCAAGTAAAAAGAAAATTGGTTGCCATTACGGTAAGTCATGAATACATTATTATATCTGTGTGTTGTCTGTGTAGTGAGCAAGAGTTAAACTATATAAAAAAAAAGAGAGAGAGAAGTATCAATAAGCAAGAAAAAAATAGTTTCCATTCCCCAACCACCAGATTTTCTACTTGTAATTTAGTGGATGAAATACTTAATAAAGAGGATTTTTTTTTCACGTTTAATGAGGTGACTCAGCATATAGATTAGTAACAATAATGTTGATAATAACAACTAACATTTTTGGAGTGCTTGCTATGTTCTAAGCCCCATTCTGAGAACTTTACATGTATCAGCTCATTTTTTTTTCACACAACAGTCTTAGAAAACAGGTATTATTATTATTATTATTATTATTATTATTATCCTCACTTTAGAAAAAAAGAAACTGAGACATTTAAATGTTAAGCAATTTGATCACAGTCCTACAGTTAGTAACTATTGGAGCTGGTGTGTACCCAAGCAATGTCTTAGTTTTCTTACTGCAGATAGATGTCCTTTAACACATTCAATATTGAGAAGATGTGGATTACGATAGATCTAAGTCCATGTAACAAGAAGCTACCTGAATTTTAAAATAATGTGAAGGAAAAGTGGTAAGTATATATAAAACTCTAGAGATGGAAAACAAATCAGTGGTTGTTTGGGGGAGAGGGAAAGGCTGATTATAAAGAGCCATACAAGGGCATGTCGGCTCTGTAAGGTCGTGGAGTGGTGGAGGCATTTGTCAAAACTCACAGAACCATATACAATACAGTATGAACGTTACTGTATGCTAATTTTAAAAACACTAAAGCAGAAAGTGAAGGGATCCCAAGGTGGAATGCAGACTAAGACAAATGAACCTAACTGTATTATCAATGTATGACATAACTTTACTGAAAAGAGGAGAGTAAAAAGGAGCTGACCTAAGTAGCTTTGGAAAGTGGTATGTGAGCTGGACACTAAAGCCAGAGACAAAGGAATTATGTGCAAACACTACTATTCTAGTTGATAAATTTATTTCTCAGCGGCATATGGGTTGGCAGTCCTGAAACTTAGTGTATGCTGGATTGAACAAAATAAACACATTGTAGATAATAGGAGCCAATTTTCTCACTATCATAGAAAGGAATTACAAATAAGTAAGGGTAGAAGATTACAATATATCCTGTGGATAGGAGTCAGTGTTGGACTCTGGACCATCTCTCCTGTGGGTTAGAGCCAGAGATGTAAGGGTGAACTCCTGGCTGTTGTAATAGTGAGACAGGTATCAATTTGTGTATATACATGGATTATTTCCTAGCTTTGTTCATTGAGTAGAACAAAAAGCAGTGATACCCTACTAGCAACAGGCACACTACTGCTCAGATTTTGATTTCTAAATATTCTCTTTCTCTTTTTTTTTGGATACACAGTCTCACTCTGCTCACCCTGTCACCCAAGCTCGAGTACAGTGGGATGATTACAGCTCACTGCAGCCTTGTCCTCCTGGGCTCAAGCAATTGTCCCACCTCAGCCTTCACAGTAGCCAGGACTAAAGGTACCCACCTCCAGGTCCAGCTAATTGTTTTTTTTTTTAAGAGATGGAGTCTCCCTCTATTGTCTAAGCTAGTCACTCTTGGGCTCCAGTAATCCTCCTTTCTTGGCCTCCCAAAGTCCTGGGATTATGGGCATAAGCCACCACACCCAGCCTTTAAATATCACTCTTTAATGAAAGGAACCGGGGCTCTTTGGAGAAATGGCTGATTCTATGACTGAGAGAGGGAAACTTCACGATGAGCCTGGACGATCTCATCAAGTCAGAAACCAAGAAAGCAATCAAAGGAAGAAAAAAAATTCAAAGTACAGGGTCAAGTCAAAAGGACCAAGAAGCCAATTAAAAAGAGCCTCCAATGGCCAAAGAGTGAACAATTTGAGTTACAAAATTACAATAATATTGAATTAAACCCCCATAATAAAATAAATATCTATGATTCTACATTGATCTAAACAAACAAATAAATGAGAGACTAAGGGATAAATTTTCCTTATGGAAGAATTCCAAGTAAGACATGTAGAAAGTCCTATCTCCAGGAGGTAGAATTTCTCTCTTGTAGAATGCAAGGCTAGAGCTAATGACCTGTGTCCAAATCACAGATTATGGAAATGGAAAAATAATAACTTTACAGTGGAGAAATCTGCTAAGAAAGCAGACACTACCTTAACCGAGTGATCAGCTTTAGCATGTGACATACCCCTGCTATGATGCAATGAGAGGGGCACCTTATCTCTGTGATATACTTTTCCAAAAACTGCAACCCCAGTCTAATCATATATAAAACATAAGATAGACCCCAATTGAGACATTCTGCAGAATATCTGACCAGTATTCTTCAAAGCTGTTAAGGTCATAACAAACAACAAAACACTGAGAAACTTACCACAGATCAGAGAAAACTAAAGAGACCCACCAACTAAATCCATGTTATATCCTGGATTGCGTCTTAAAACAGACAAAAGAACATGAGTAGAAAAATTGGTGAAATCCGAATAAAGTCTTTAGTCAGTAGTATTGTACCAATGCTAATTTCTTAATTTTGACAAATTTACTGTGATTATGTAAGATGTTCATTTTAAGGGAAGTTGGGTGAATGGTATATTCGGAACTCTGTACTATCTTTGCAACTCTTTATCAATCTAAAGTTATTCCAAAATGAGAAGTTAAAAAAAAAACTATTTCTAACTGTTATTTCTGCAGATATGTACATACATTGTTTTTATTTTTAAAGCATAAAAAAATATTACCTACTCAAGAAATAAAATCAAAAAATAAATAGGTACTGCATTCATGACAATAAGCTTCTAAAAGTGGCAGAGTTATAAATGTGCTGTCTTTCTTATTCTTTATTTTAATGCATTGTTTTTAATTTCCATAATAATTCAGATTTAATCCAAGAAAATGTCAAATTGGGTTTTGAACAAATGTTGAGGAAGTTTATCTATTTCTCTTCTCTGGTCTTGAGGATTGAATGCCAATTTGGGCTAGATTCCAAAATAATAGAAATGAATCCTCTCTAATTGAAAATCATTTGCAATACCTGAATTAGGCCCCTTCCCCTGGGTTTAACTAAGCCTAAGTGCTTATTCTTGGGCAGAGGAAAGAATAGAGACAGCAAACAAATGCCCCAAGTAAACTTGCCACACAGAAACTTTCAGAGAAGATGCCTGTTTCCATTGTGAAAGGTTGGTCGGAGAACTAATTTGGATATCTACTTCCTTCCAGATTTGTTTCATGCCCATTTCGGCTGAAATATACAAATCACTGATGGCAGATAGAGATGTGAGCTGCTCTTCTATAATAGGTAATTCTAGGTCTACAATCAGGTGTTTTGTGGCTGTCACTTAAGCAGTCCCTGACAAACACCACTGCCGATGGAGCCTGACACAAATATATGAGGCGCCTTCTGCCCATCTCCTGTGCCAAAGCATCAAGCGAAACACATGGTCTGCAACAGGGCAGCATTAAGCAAATTAATGTTTAGGAATTTTGGAAATAACATTTTGTTTAAAAAGCAAGGAGCTTATTTTTCAGTTATGTTTATAGAGAAAAACTGTGGCAATCAAATGTGAGGGTGGCTCTCAGCCACCATAAACAGATTCCACAGGCCTCATTCAACCCTGCAGCCATGTCTTCTCTATTCTTCACTTAGGGGATGAGATCCTGAGTCTGAGTACCATTCTTCCTTGCAAATGCTTGGTCGTGGCACGGGCAGAAAACATGCATCCCTTAGGAAGAATCTCCCTGAGCCAGGTCTTACCTGGTAGATGACCCAGTGAAGGCTGAGGGGACCAACTCTGAGGGGAAGAAAGACCCAAATCATGGACACTTTTCTCTGGTTTCCTAGGGGGGAAAAGAGGACACTAGGCTGACGGTAGCCTCCTGAGTGGTCTCCCTGCTAATACCATCACCCTCTATAATTTCTTCTCAGAACAGCCAAATGGTCTTTATAAAAGTATAAATTAACTCATGCCACTCCTTTGTTAAAAAAAATCACCAATTACATTCACAGTCCTTATCACAGCCTCTAAGGCTTCCATGAGCTGGCTCCTCTCTGCTCTCAGCAGCAGCCACCTTCCCCACCCTCATTACACTTCAGCCTGCTGGCCTTCTAACATGTGAAGTCCATTCCCACCTCAGGACCTTTGCACATGCCATTTCTTCTTCCTGAAATGTTCATCTAGATGTTTTTGTATCCCTTTTTTTCATTGTAATTGTTAGCTCAAATGCCATGTCTCAGAGAGGTCTTTCCTGAATACTTTATCCAAAAAAGTTTCCTCTACCCATTGCCTCCATCACTCTCTGCTCATCCTTTAATTTTCCATAGCACTTAATTCAGCTTAAAATTGTACTCTATATTTATTCCCAGGTTCATTAACTACCTGCCCCGTTAGTATGAAGACATTTTACAGCATCCACATTGCCTAGAATAGTGTCATGGCCATCATCAAAGCTATTCACAAAGAATCCAGCGCATATCCTTCCAGATGCATTTAGTTATCTCATTTGCTTTAGCCAATGAGATGTAAGTAGCAGTGACACACATCATTTCTAAATGGAGCCCTTAAGAGACAGTGTGTTATTCATTATGTTCCCTTCCCCTGGCTGCATGTTCTCATCCCTCCATCTCAGGGAAGCACATGTCAAGGTGGAACTTGAGCAAAAGCCCTCTGACACCTCATATTGAAAATATATCACAGAAAAATAAATGTTTGCTATTTTATACCCCCAAGCTTTGGAGAAGAGGTGTTGTTTGTTACTTTGGTGTAATCTAACCTATCCTAACATAGTGACTAAGTGAATAAATGATGAATGAACATACTAAATAGCCAGATGATCTCCGCACATCTCTCAATCAAAAGCAACCAGAGACCAACTCAGATTTGCTTACAGCCAATAGCATAAGACCAGAGCTAAACCCAGAATGGAGACTGTAAGGTAAAGTAAAGGTCTTGCTGGCTGTGTTACAGGTCCAGCCTTGCTCCAAAGCCAGGGGTCACACAGAGGATGCTTCTTCTCAGTAAGTAAGTAATTTGCTTGGAAAAATATTATAGATTTCTCAAGAAAGCTGTGGTATAGTGGGATCTCTCATGCAGGAGCCTTGGTGGGGCAATGTGTGAAAGGAAGTCAGGAACTTCTCTGGTCCCTCTCATTAATTATCCTTCTTTTAATGAGTCTAAAAGCACAATCTTGGCCATCTGCTGGGCTTGGGCTCACAACTACTTTAAGATCAAGGTAGGCATTGACCTTGAAGCTATGTGATCTTAGACATTTTCTCAATCAATCTGAGCTTCAGTTTTCTTCTATAAAATATGACCAATAATGCCTTCCATCTCACAGGGCAGCGAGAATTAATCAACAAAGGGCATTTATGGCACTTAAGTTAATATCTGCCACAAAGTACATGCTCAGTAAACGCTAGCTACTAATATGAGTATTTTCCTAAACTCTAGAAGTCTCTCAGGTATGATCTACAGGACAAGTCTCAGAAAGGAGAAGCCATTCTCTCAGAATATACCATAGTGAAACAAATGAAGGCATATTCTCCTAAAACAATCAAAATGGCTAAAATAATTTGAATTCAAGTGGAAGCACAGAAGACACAGAGAGAAAGCCAAGCCATAGACATGCTACATGATTCAGCATGCCATTAAGGGACATTCACATTGTTTGTATCTGTTGCTTTTAGCGTTATCATATTTTTGCACAGACCTTTTAATCTCAAAAATTAAATGACTACTCTAGAAGGTTATAGGACTTCTCACCCTCCCTCTCCCTGGCTACATTTCCTTCCGAGACATTTAAAAAGTTTTCAGCCAAAAAAAAAAATGCTGTAAAAGGCTTGGTTGAATTATATGATACATTGAATTATATGAAATTAAAATGAAATTTTAAATTATGCAGTTCAGGATGACATAGAATGAGTGATAATAAATAAAGGTTAAAAGGATGATGGCAGATCCTTTTTCATGGTTTGTATTTTCTTCCCTTTCTGTTGTTTATAAAAACCTTCTCAGAAGATTAAACATAATATTTCTTTCCCTATTGATTTTTTCTTTTCCCATTTGGCCAACATTAATTTATTTCCTGTGTTTCTAATGGAGCTGATATTAATATAGCTTTATTTATTTATTTTATTCCATGGACACTGCCATAACTGATGACAGCCCAAGCCTGAGGACAGCAGCCAGACAGCTCCTGAGTTGACAGGGCGTTTCTGCGGTCAACAGCGCAGGATTCTGTTTCCACCAGCCTCTTGCCATTGTCTGCATGGAGAGACCTTGAGAGACGTCTATGCCACCCAAAATTAAAGGGGCTTCTAGGTCACTGCACTAGCCTGTGAAGGCTGTTCCAGATCCAGTCTTATGAGGGCCTTGGTCATTTGGTGTCCTCTACTTAGAATTCCCTCTTCCCCTCCCTTCCTTTAGGTCCTAGCTCAGATCCTGTCGTTTGAGATGAAGATTGCCATGATCTCTTTTTCATGTGGGACACAAACCTCCCAGCAAAATAAGTCGCTAATGTATTCAACACACCTTTGATAAGCCAGACCCTAGGCCACACGCTGGAGATTTAACAGTGAGTAAGACATAGTTCCTGCTTCTGAGACTATCCGGTCCAGTTGTAGAGACACACAACGATGGTGCTGCAGTGCATGCTCCCCTGTGGGAGAACAGAGGAAAAACTCAATCTGCCAGGGTACCTCTCCTAGGTGGGGGTCAGGGAAGCCTTCAAGAAGATGGCATCTGAGCTGAATCTCTAGATTTGTTGGCTTCTTAGGAAACAAAGGGGTAAAACTAGGAAGTTAGGAAACAGAGTTACAAGGACTTTCTCAAATTAGCACATCAAGCTGGCCATGCCAGGACTGAAACAGAGGTTCCCAGATATGGTTGCCCAGCCTCCTTCCATTTCATCCCTAGCTTTCTTATGTTGCAGACATTACCTGTTAGTTAAAACATGGTTCTGGGTTTATTAGTTATGCTGTTTGATAATTTGCATATAATTGTGTGTTTTTTTTTTTTTTGAGACAGTGTCTCATTCTGTCACCAGGCTGGAATGCAGTGGCACTATCTCGGCTCACTGCAACCTCTGGCTCCCTAGTTCAAGTGATTCTCCTGCCTCAGCCTCCTGAGTAGCTGGGAGTACAGGCATGTGCCACCACGCCCAGCTAATTTTTGTATTGGTTTTAGTAGAGACTGGGTTTCACCGTGTTGATCAGGATGGTCTTGATCTCTTGACCTCATGATTCACCCACCTCGGACTCCCAAAGTGCTGGGATTACAGACGTGAGCCACCACGCCCAGCCAATATGCATATAATTTAACAGAATCTTCTGGAGTCAATGCTAAAGCTCAGAGGAAATACCCTAGTGGGGATTTCCAGCATGTGGGAGACAAAATTTGAGGGTAATTCTCACATTTGATGTGGCTGTCATCTACTTGCACAGTGCCCTCAGCTCACCATCATTAGGGCACTGGGGCTCTCCAGATAGCCTAAGACTCTATCCGTTCATACAGAGATGAGAAGAATCCCACTCCTCACCCCATAGCATCAGCTCTCTCCACAGGGATGGAGTTGGCCGGGGGCTGATTCTCCATCTCTAAGGAAGAATTCCTGCTTTTTTTTTTCTTGCTTTCCTCTCTTACCATTCCTTTTCTTGTAGAACCTTCTGCCAAAATCTGAGGGCAAATTGTCTCCTCAATGGGCCTCTCTGGCTGGGCTCAGTGGCTGATGCTTGTAATTCCAGCACTTTGGAAGGCCAAGGCAGGTGGATCATTTGAAGTCAAGAGTTTGAGACCAGCTGGACCAACATGGTGAAACCCTGTCTCTAATAAAACACAAAAATTACCTGGGCATCGTGGCAGGCACCTGTAATCCCAGCTGCTCAGGAGGCTGAGGCAGGAGAATCACTTGAACCCAGGAGGTGGAGGTTACGATCAGCCAACATTGTGCCAATGTACCCCAGCCCAGATGACAGAGTGAGACTGCATCTCACAAAAAAAGAGAAAAAAAAAGGGCCTCCCCACCAGCTCACCAAGACCTCATCTCTCATCAAAGACATCTGTATCAGTTAAGGAAATGTTGGCTCCTTTAACAATCAAAGCAAAAAGAATAATGGCTCCCAGCACCTTAGGGAGCTGAGATGGGAGAATTGCTTGAAGCCAGGAGTTCAAGACCAGACTGGTCAATATAGCAAGATCCCATCTCAGTTACAATTTTTTTAAAAAAGAAGTTTCTTTCTTATTCAAGATAAATGCAAAATGGCTGAATCTGATTGGCAAATGGGCTTTCTCTCAAAGCAATGATTTAAGTATTCAGGCTCCTTCTATCATGGTTCTGCTATTCTCAGACATGGCTTTTGTGATCACCATGTTTACCTGCATTAGGTTAATAGGAGAAAGAGCACTGAGTAAACCCCATTTGCTGAACACTTCTCCTTCGTGCTGTCATGAGAAGAAGGATGTGTTTGCTTCCCCTTCCACCATGATTGTAAGGTTCTTGAGGCCTTCCCAGGCATGTAGAACTGTGAGTCAATTAAACCTCTTTTCTTTATAAATTACCCAGTCTTGGGTATGTCTTTATTAGCAGTGTGAGAACAGACCATTTTATACCTCTTTTCCTCTGTGACTACCAGCAGCATTCAGGATGGTAGATACTCCATCAGCTTGGTTCCATGAGTAAGGGGGCATGGTGCAGGGTTCCCAGCCAACCTGCGATGGACCTGACCTGTGATATGAGCAGGCAAAAGACACTTATTAAGAACTACTAAGCCTTTGCTGTTTGTGTTACTGCAGTATAACCTAGCTTATTCTAACGCATTCCTCCCTGAATAATATAACACATAAAATTTTTAATGTATAATTAATTATTTAGTGGAAATAAAATAGAGTGCTTTAAGGCAAACAAATTATAGTCATGTGCCAGGTAATGACATTTCAGTCAACTTCATATACAAAGGGTTTTAAAAATACATGACAATGCATATTATGAAAAAACTATGCATGGATCAACTTTTTGCACCCAAATAAACTTGTACTTATTTGTTATAATAACCCAGTGTAATTACAAGAGTCCATATGAAAGAAAGCAGGAGACAGGTGAGTTAAAGAAGGAGAGATGACCAGGTGTGGTGGCTCACACCTGTAATCCCAGCACTTTGGGAGGCTGAGGTGGGTGGATCACCTGAGAGTGGGAGTTTGAGACCAGCCTGACCGATATGGGGAAACCCCATCTCTACTAAAAATACAAAATTAGCCGGGCATGGTGGCGCATGACTGTAATCTCAGCTACTCAGGAAGCTGAAGTAGAAGAATCGCTTGAACTCAAGAGGTGGAGGTTGTGATGAACCGAGATCACACCATTGCACTCCAGCTTGGGCAACAAGAGTGAAACTCCATCAGAAGAAAAACAGAGGAAGAAGAAGAAGAAGGAAGAGGAGGAGGAGGAAGAGGAGGAGGAGAAGGAGAAGGAATGACAACAGATGCAGATATTGAAAAAAAGGAGAGGTACAGAGAGAAGGTGATTGGGAGATGCTATGCTGCAGGCTTTGAAGGTGGCGGAAGGGGCCAGGAGCCTAGAAACTGGAAAAGGTAAGGGAACTAATTCTTTCCTTTAGTCTCCAGAAGAAACACAGCTCTGTTGACACATTAATTTTAGCTCAGCAAAACTGATTTTGGACTTCTGACTCCAGATCTATAAGACAATACATTTTGTTGTTTTAAACCACTTAGTTTGTGGCAATTTGTTAAAGCAGCAATAGAAAACTAATATATACGGTATCTATTATTTGTGACTGGCTTCTTTTGCTTAACATTATATCTGTGAGACTCATCTGTGTTGTATATATCAATAGATTTCATAGTTGTGAACGTATCACAATTTACTTATCTGCTATATGGATCATAGACATAGGCTGCTTTCAGTCACTAATCATTATGAATAAGGCTGTTATAAACATTCTTGTACATTTTTTTCATGGTTAAAAAAATGAACGAGGACAGGCATGATGGCTCATGCCTGTAATCCCAGCACTTTTGGGGGCCAAGGCGAGAAGATCACTTGAGACCAGGAGTTTGAGATCAGCCAGGGCAACATAGTGGGACTCTGTCTCTACAAAAAACAAATTAAAAAAAAATCTAGGCAGGGTGGTATGCACCTGTAGTTGTAGCTACTCAGAAAGCTGAGGCAGGAGAACCACTTGAGCTCCCTGGGAAACTGGCGGTGAGCCACTGAAGATAACAGTTACTGTGGCACTGCACTCCAGCCTAAGTGAGAAAGCAAGACCCTATCTCAAAAAAAAGAGACTAATTTTCTTGGTTATATATGTCCAGAAGTGAAATTGATGGGTTATAAGGTATGTAGTATGAAGACAAGGTATGCAGTATTTGATAGTAGATAAACACTGTGGAGTTTTCCAAAATGATTTTTATCAATTTACACTACCTCTAGCAATGTATGAGTTACAATTGCCCTACATCCTCATTGACCTTGGGTTTTGTCATTATTTCTATTTCATCCATCCTCACGGGGTATAGTCAAATTTGATAAGTTTTGTATATGCATA
The DNA here is from genome assembly GCA_963574635.1 of Cheracebus regulus. Taxonomy (NCBI): domain Eukaryota; kingdom Metazoa; phylum Chordata; class Mammalia; order Primates; family Pitheciidae; genus Cheracebus; species Cheracebus regulus. The sequence goes on from CAUYQU010080307.1 coordinate 13,870, forward strand.
CATTCATGAAACTGTCAAGATAATGAAGGTATCCATCACTCTCAAAAGTTTTCTTGTTCCTTTCCAATCCCTTACTCACTCCTTCCTGTGCATAATCCACCCTGTTCCCAGGTAATCACCGATTTTTCTTTCCATCACTATAGATTAGTATACATTTTCCAGAATTTTCAATAAATGGAATAAGATGTACATAGTCTTTCCTTTCTAGTTTTTCATTGATATTTATTACATTGAAATTTATCCATGTTATAGTATATTTCAGTAGTTGATTTGTTTTTATAGGTCAATAATATTCCATTAATTGGATGTACCATAATTTTTTTATCCATTCAACTACTGATGGATATCTAGGTTATTTCCAATTTGGTGCTATTAGAAAGAGAGCTGCAAAGTCATGCATACTCTTGAATATATGGCTTCACTCTTGGGTAAATACCTAGGAGTGGAATAACTATATAATATGGTAGGTGAATGTTTGGCTTTTGATTTTATTTTCCAATCTGTTTATTTTCCAGATTGGTTGTGCCAGTTTATGTTCCCATCAGCAGTTTATGAAGGCTCTAATTGCTCACGTTTTTGCCAATACTTGGCATGGGCAGTCTTTTTTAATTTCAGCCATTTTAATAAGTGTGAAATGATATCACCTTCTGGTTTTAATCTGAATTTCCCTAATGACACATGATGCTGTGAATCTTTCCATGTGCTTATTTGCTATCCATATAACTTCCATGGCAAAATGCTTATTTCAATATTGAGCCCATCAATTACTTTTTTATATGTTTTGAGAGTTCTTAATATTCCAATAAATTCCTTTATTGGATATATGTATTAAAAGCATTTCCTTCTAGTCTGTGGCTTGTATTGTCATTTTCTTAACAGTATCTTTCAAAGGTATGGTATTTTAATTTTGATGACATTCAGTTTATCCATTTGTATTTAATCTGAAGTCAAAAAAGGTTTTTTCTACGTTTTCTCCTAGAAATCTTATAGACTCAGGCTTTAAATTTAAATATATTGTCCATTTTGAATTAATTTTTGAATTATTGTGAGATGTGCTTTGAAGTTTATTTATTTGCATATTGTAAACAATTGTTTCAGCACCATTTGTTGAGGAGACAAAATCTTTTCTCTATTTCATTTTCCTCACAACTTTGTCCAAAATCCATATATGGTTAGTGATGACTTTTAAAGTTTAAAAATTTAGAAAAAAATTTTAAAAACCCAAATACATCCACATACGTGTGAATCTATTTCTAGATCCTCTATTGTGTTTCATCATTCTATTTGCCTATCCTGTTATCAATATCACACTGTCTTAACTAATGTAGTTTTATAATATGCCTCAAACTGAGGTATTGTTTCTCCTCTGACTGTGTTCTTACTTTTAAAAGTTGATTTGGTTATTCTACATCCTTAGCATTTCCAAGTAAATTTCAGATTTGATTTGTCTATTTCTACCAAAAAATAAAAATAAAATAATAATAAAAAAGCCTGCTGGGATTTTGACTTGGATTGCATTGAATCTGTAGATCAACTTGAAGAAAAGTGACATCTTAGCATTATCAAGTCTTCCAACCCATAAATTCAGTATATTCTCCCATTTGTTTATGGTTTTAGTTAATAAAAGCCTTTATGGAGTTTTTTAAAATAATTTCTTTCATGAATGGTTTTTAATTTCCAGAGAATAGGCTTTGAACATCTTTTGTCAGATTTATTCCTAAATAACCCCTATTTGTTCAGGCTATTGTAAAAGGTATTTTTATTTCAATTTCTCATTGTTTATTGCTAATATATGGAATACAATTGATTTTTATATATTGATCTCATGCAATCTTGCTTGATTCACTCATTAGTTTTAGCAGCTTTTTTGTAGATTCAATCAGATTTTCTACATAGATGATAATATCATCTGTGAATAAAAAATAGCTTTATTTCTTTGGAGGCCAAGGCGGGTGGATCACCTGAGGTCCGGAGTTCAAGACCAGCCTGACCAACATGGTGAAACCCCGTCTTTAAAATAAAAAAAAATAAATAAAAAAATAGCTTTATTTCTTTCTCATCTAGATGCCTTTAATTTCTTTTTCTTGCCTTATTGTGACCCTTCAATGAAGTGTTGAATGAAAGTGGTGGGAGTGGACATTCTTGTCTTTTCCTTAACCTTAGATGGCATAGGGGTTCAGGGGGAAATAATCATTCTGTATTTAACAATAAAAAATAATATTAGCTGTAGGTTTCTGGTAGAAGCCTTTTATCAATTTGAAGATGTTTCCTTCTATTCCTACTTTGCTGGAAATTTTTATTGTGAATTATTTTAAATACTATCAGGTGCTTTTCATGTCTGTTGAGATAATCACATGATTTTCAAATGTTAAACAACCTTACATTTCTGATGTATATATGATTGGTCATAATATATTATGATTGGTCATAATCATATTGGTCATATTATCATTAGTCATAATATATTATGCCTTTTTGTATAGTATTAGATTCAAATTGCTAATATTTTGTTTAGAACTTTTACCCTCTGTCGAGTTCATTTGGTATATTTTTCAATAATTTTCTATCCTTGTAATGTCCTTTTCATATCTGAGTGGGCAGAATAAGGCTGGTCTTACAAAATGAATTGGAAAGTATTTTCTTCTTTTCGGTTTTCTGGAAAGGTTTATGTAGAATAGGTATTATATGTTTGGCATATGGTATATTTACCTGAGTCTGAAATTTTCTTTTAGGAGAAGTTTAAACTATAAAATCAATTTAGTCAATAGATATACTTATTTATGTTGTCTATTTTTTCTTTTTTTTTAATTAAAAAAATTAACCAGGGTAAAGCATGAATGCAGTCCCCCACTACCACAAATTATGCAGTCGAGTCTCCCACATTTGTGGAAATCGCAGGGGTCAGCACATCCAGAGAGCAATGGATAAGACTCACCCTGGGATAACCACTTCATGATCATGGTATCTCTCATGCCAGGTAAGTGTTGTCTATTTTTTTTTTTTTGAACTTTGGCAGTTTGCATCTTTCAGAGAATTTTTCCACTTCACCTAAATTGTTGGATTTATTGGCAAAGTTTTTCACAATATTCCTTTATTATCCTTTTATATTCATAGAATCTGTAATAATATTTTCTCTATCATTCCAAGTATTTTAAAATTTGTTTCTCTTTTCCTCTTGATAAGTCTGAATAGCTACTTTATTTTTCATTGTACTCTTTCTTTTATTGCATTTTAAGTTTTGGGGTACATGTGAAGAACATGCAAGATTGTTGCATAGGTACACACATGGCAGTGTGATTTGCTGCCTTCCTCCCCATCACCTGTATAGGTGGCATTTCTCCCCATGCAATCTCTCCCTGACTCCCCACCCGCTGCTGTCCCTCCCCTATTTCCCCCCAGCAGACCCCAGTGTGTGATGCTCCCCTCCCTCTGTCCATGTGTTGTGTTCTCATTGTTCAACACCTGCCTATGAGTGAGAACATGCAGTGTTTGATTTTCTGTTCTTGTGTCAGTTTGCTGAGAATGATGGTTTCCAGGTTCATTCATGTCCCACGTTAAAATTTTCATTATCTCACTCAATATTAAAAATGTAGTATCTGCAGAAAAAGTGCAATATTTTGATGTACACAAATTTGTAAAAAGTGTTTATCACTGAATTACCATTTTTGAATTTTCTAAAATAAATGTATTTTACATAACAATAAAATTATATATTTCAAATACCTTTAAAATTGATATTATAAACTAGGCCAACTTTTTTGACATTTCTCATGTGTAGCTAAGCTAATGGTGGTGGTGTCTTCTTCCAAATCTTACCCCTACTTACCTGACTGACATGCAAATAACATTTTTATAACAACAAATTATTTTGGTACCCTTTACTGCAGGTTATAACTTTTGGTATTGTCACTGCCATTGAAACGAAAATGTAAGAGAGTAAATTCTGAAATTTTTTAGGAAAGAATTATACTCCTTTTCTTTGTACATCACAATTAATAGTGCGAATTAAAGGTATACATTGTATAAGATCCAACTTATAAATAACATAACGATTACCAGCATAAATATTTTTTTAAGCATCTTAAAATGTTTTAGTCATTATTCAAATCACAGTTCATGTAACATTTCCTCATTCTATCTATATTGTATTGTTTCGAGTAAAGGTACATTTATAAACCCTATTTTTTCATATGAGGAAATTAACACACAAGAAGACACAGAGCTAGTAGTAGGCATCAGTTACAAAAACTACACCTTGAGATTTTGCTCTATTAACCACTCCATTATACCAACTCTGGTAACCAGCAATGGGGAAAAAAAGGGACAATTAATTATACCCATCTTAGAGAAGGAATTAAATTTGAACATTTGGATGTGAACATTAAGAGTGTGGAGTATGGAAAACATAAATTCTAAAGAGTTATTAATTTTAGGAGACAACATAAAGGTTTGGAATCATAAAAACTGAAAATGATTTTTCTGTAAAGACATTGTGACAAGATATGAAAGATACAGAATCAAAGTGCTTTGGCTATCTACTGCTGAACCATAAAGCATAACAAACATAGTAGATTGGACAAAGACAACGCATTATTTTTCACAGTTCTGAGGATTAACTTGGTTTCTCTAGTTCATGTATTATTGACTTGGAAGTGGCAGTGTCTGGACGATCCAAAATGGACTGGCATACCATTTCAGACTAGCAGTTCGTGTTGGCCGTCACCTGGGAGGTCAGGGAGCAGTATTAGCCAGAGGCCTTGTTTTTTTCTCCACTTGGCCTTTCCACATGGTTTGGGATTTTTCTGTTCTTGGCTTAGTTTCTAATTTCAATTGCTAGATTAAAAACAATCTTACATTAGTGGCTTAAAACAGCAGCCTCAGTAGTTGGCTCACAATTCTAAAATTTAGATGAAGACTAGTGGGAGAAATTCATCTTTATTCCAGGTTGAATCACCTAGGATTATTTGGAACTGGAGGATCCACTTCAAGAGAGCCTTACTCAGAAGTCTAGCAAGTTAGTGCTGTCACCTGGAGCTGATACAAGAGCCTCGGTTCTCCTTCAAGGAGCCTCTCTGTGTGGTGAGTTTGAGCTTGTATACGCAGAACAGTGTTTCCCCGGTGTCACCTATTTACAGGCAACTGACTGCCCCCTAACTGCAAAAGCAAAACTGCAAGTCATCCTTAAAGTCTTTGACAAAATGTGTGTTCAAAGTCTTCGTTCAATTATGTTGGATTATCTTCTTATTAATGAGTAATAAATGTCTTTCATATTCTGTATAACAGATTAATTTTCAAATCAAAGTTTTAGCAACGTTCTTCACAGTCTCTGGCTTGCGATTTCCTGCCTTTTTCATTGTTTGTTTTTTAAATATTATTTAATTATAATTAACATAATGAACCGCATAATTTAAATTGTCATATGTATACACCTGTGAAATCATCATCATAATCAATAGTGCGAACATATTCATCTCCTCCCCCCTTTCTTCATTACCTCATTCCTGTTCTTCCCCTCCCAAGGCAACAATTGATCTTTCTGTATCCCTATAGTTTGATTTGCTTTTTCATGATCATGTTATCTTTTTACTAATATGTTCAAATAAATTACTTTTTTAATTGCTAAATTAACCTCCTGAGAAAAACACCACTGGATCATATCGTCTTATATCTTGTTTTTTTTAATATATGTTGCTGGATTTGATTTTTTCAGGTTTAAATAAATTTTTCATGCATATTCTTGAAGAATATACTTCATAGCATTTTTCTTATATTTGTCTGTTTATGATATCGAGGTAATTCAGCCCTTTAAGAAGTGTTCCTGTCTCTTCTAATATCCTAAGCAGTTTATGTAGAATTATTTTATATCTTCTTCAAAAATGTTTAGTGGAAGTTAGTAATAAAGGCTTCTGGGCCAGGAATTTAGTTTGCAGGGATATTATTAGCTATGGGTAATTAAAATTGTTGAAGGTTTTGGAAAAACTTGAATAAAACAATTTATAATATTCTCTTAGTGTTTTAATATCTGTAGGTTTTAAAGTGATAAGTCCTCCTTAGTTTTGATGATAGTAATTCATATATTTTTTCTAATCAATACAGATAGATCATCAATTTCATTATTCTTTAAAAATTGCAATATAATTTTATTCATGCTATATTTTTTGAATGTTTTATTGATTACTAATATGATTACTAATATTTATTACTTTCATCTTTTAGTTTTTCTTGTTCTTATAGTGAAGAATTTGAACACTAACTTAAAAAGTTTTTTATTTTGCCATATTAGCCTTAAATGTTGTGCCTTTTCCTCTCAGCACTCATAAGGTGAATAAACAATATTTCCTATACCCATAGAATGGAATATCACCCAACATCCTCTTGCATACAAAGAAAGAACAAATTGCTGGTACAGGCAGATGTTTAACAATCTCAAAAACAGTCATGGCAAGTAACTGGTAGAAATCTGACTTAAAAGTTTACACGATTGCATTGATAGGAAATATCCTGAAGATGTAAAATTACAGGAAACAAAGCAGATCTGTGTTTAACTGGGAACAGGGGTGGGAGTGAGGAGGATTAGCTTCTGAATTCTTTTTGTTTTTGGCTATTATATACTCCTTTATGCTACTATAAATATCCAAATATATATAATTATTCAAGTGCAAATGCAAATAGTATATGGCTATTATATAATGCTATGAATATCGAAGTACCAGAGTGTTTGTAGATACATTTTACTTCAGAGTAGAAGCCTAAAAATATAACTTAGGTCATATGTTAAAGATATATTTAACTTTAGGAAAAACTCTCCAACTGCTTTCAATTTGACCGCACTATTTTACTTTCCTGTTGGCAATGCGTAAGAGTCTACACTGCACACCCTGTCCTTGTTTGTCTTTTCAAATAGAGCTATTCTATTGAGTGTGTACCAATATGACAAAGTAGATTCGACTTGCAGTTTTCTAATCACAAATGATATCTACATCTTTTTATTAGTCACGTCTTCTGTGAAATTATTTTCAAATATGTGTGCCCTTTTTATTGGATCACTGCTTTTCTTGTTAGAAATTAATTAAGGGATTTTTTTTTTTAGTTCTAGATAAAATGCCTTTATCAATGATACATGATTCGCAAAGATATCTTCTAACATATGGCTTTCTCTTTTATGGTGTCTCTTGATTAAGGAGGATTATGATAGTGATGAAGCCCAGCTTACCAATATTTACTTTTATAATTTTTGAATTTTTGTTCTAATAAATTCTTATGTATCCAAAAATACAAAAGCTTCCTCTCCTTTCTTTTTATTTTATTTCTTTTTAAATTTTCTTGGAGATGGAGTCTCACTCTGTCTCCCATGCTGCTAGAGTGCAGTGGCATGATCTGGGCTCACTGCAACCTCTGTCCCCTTGGTTCAAACCATTCTCCTGCCTCAACCTCCCAAGTAGCTGGGATTACAGTCACACACCACCACGTCCAGCTAATTTTTGTATTGTTCGTAAAGATGGGGTTTTGCCATGTTGGCCAAGCTGGTCTCAAACTCCTGACCTCAGGTGATCCTCCTGCCTCGGCTTCCCAAAGTACTGGGATTAAAGACTTCAGCCACCTTGCCCAGCCTTCCTAATATTTCTTCTGAAAGTTCTGCAGTGTTTTATATTATTTATAGATTTCTTATCTAGATTTACAATTTGAGGATAGTTGAAGATCAAGGTACCTTTTTATGTAAATATTCTTTAATTTCAGCACTATTTCTGGGGAAAACATATCCTTTAGCAATGGTATTACTTTGTTAATAAATCATTACCATTAAGTGTGGGTTTATCTCTAGACTCTCATTTCTGTTCTATTGCTATACCCATGTCTAGCCTTATGCTATTAAAATAATATCTTGGTTTCTATAAATTTATGATAACTCTTAAATAAAGCTAATCTTCCTATTATGCTATTTCTAAAATTTTCTTGGGTATTTCAGATTTTTCAAGTTCGTGTACATTTTACAACTATCTTTTCAAAATCCACCCCTCAAGAAAGCCTGTTAAGATTCTTATTGGAATTACCCTGGATTTGCAAATGAATTTAAATAAAATTGCTGTGATCACATTTTTTTCTTTCTAGTCCTTGAACATAATATGCCTATATATTATGTCTATATATTTCAGCTTTCTTTAATTTGTCAACAATGTTTTACAGTACTCAGTGATTAAGTTTTAAAAAAATAGGTAGATTTATCCCAAATTGTTTTAAATTTTTTTGACATTATTGTTGATTAACATTTTTAAATTACTTTTTGGAGTTATTCATTGTTAATAGAAAGGAATAGTTTTGATTTTTTATACTGTTATTGTATTCTTAAAACTTTGTTAATTCACTTATGTTTATTAGTAGCTACTTTTCAAGATTATGAAAGAGTTATCAGTGGTCAAAGATGGAATAATTTGAGCAGCAAAATACATAATTTAGTATTGGATTATAACTTAAAGTATACAATAAATATTCATAAATGCATAGTAATATAGCAAATGGTTGAATAAATTTTAAAAATGAAGGAATGTTGACAGGCTGCCAGATAAAATATGCAGATGGCAAATAAGTATATAAAAAGATGTTTAATGTTATGTCATTAGAACATTATAAATTAAAACAGATATTGCTACACAACTATTAAAATGGCTAAAATCCAAAACTTTAAAAACACCAAGTGCTGAGGAAGATGTGGAATAACAGGACCTTTTGCCCATTGCTGGGGGAAATACAAAGTACTACAGTTACTTTAGAAGAAAGTTCAGCAGTTTCTTTTAAAGCTAAACATAGGCTTACAATATGACCCTGTAATTACACCCTTCGGTATTTACCCAAAGGAGGTGAAATTTTATATCCACACAACAACCTGCACACAGAAGTTTCAGCAGCTTTATTCATAATTGATAAGAAAGGAAGCAAAGATAGATAAATAGATAAATATTATTCAATAGATAAATAGATCCACAAGTGTGACATATCCATCCAGTGGAATATTATTCAACTATAAAAATGAACTTACAAAGCTGTGAAAGAACACGGAGAAACGATAAATTAATACGACTAAAATGAACGAAGCCAGTGTGCAAGCTATTGTGATGTTTAGTTTTACATGTCAACTTGACTCTGGCAAGAGGTGCCCAGATATTTGGATAACGTTATTCTGGGAGTGCTTGGGAAGTGTGAGATTAACATTTGATTCAGTAAAGTAAGTAAAGCAGATTGCCCTCCCCATTGTAGGTGGACCTCATCCAAACTGTTTAAGACCAAAATAGAACAAAAAGGTGCAGAGAAAATTATCTTTCTCTGCCTGACTGCCTTTGAGTGTGGACATCATTCTCCTGCTACTTTTGGACTTTGACTCCAACTTGAACTAGAAGTTACACTATCGGCTCTCCTGAGTTTTCAGCTTGCCAACTGCAGATCTTGTACTTCAGCATATGAGCCAATTCTTTAAAATACTCTCTCTCTCGTGTGTGTGTGTGTGTGTGCGTAAGTGTATTTGTACATGTGTACATATATAAATTGTTTTTGTTTCCCTGGAGAACCCAGGCTAAGTATAGCCATCAGTGAACAAACAGTCATGGTGTGTTATCAGGTGAGCTTTAGAGTTTTAGCAGAATGTTTAAAATTATTACTCAGATAGTTAGCCAGCTTCCCTTTTTGGTGGTCAAAAGTCAAAACCAGACTTCCAGCAGTTTCCATAGATAATAGAGCTTTCCCAAAACAGGTCGATTTGCCTTGCACATACTATATAAGTCTATGTATGAAATTTCAAAAGTATGTTCAATTATACAATATATTGCCTATGTCTTCCACATGAAGGATACATATGTGTGGTAAAAGCATATAGAAAAACAATCAAATGCTAAACACAATATTCAGAATACCGATGAGTTTTTCAAAGAAAGACAGTGATTGGGATTGGGCAAGAACATGGGACTTTGCCAAGATATAGGTTACAATTAATTTCATAACCTGTGTGGTAGACCCAGGTGTGTTTCTTTTATAATTAGTCATTACACCCTACATATATTCTACAGATATCCTAATATTCTTGGATATATTTTCCATGTTCTGTTCTACATGTTTTTCATATATTAACTCCTTACATCCTTGTAAGAATGGCATGAAATAATTCCCTCTGTTATGCTCATGCTACCAGTTCAGAAGCTGCAGTGTAGTGAGGCTGTCAACTCCCTGTATTACACCACTAGTAAATGACTAAGCCCGTCTTCAAACCCAGGCAATCTGGCTCCAGAGCCTACACACTGAACTATTATATTGTGTATAATCTAAAGATTGACTACGAAATAAACAAGACTCAAACAAATGTCTAGGTTCATATTAATGTTGGAATATCATTTAGTGCTACAAATATGCAAGGTTTATAGTAGCAGAGTAAGGCCTTCAGTACTTTCCTCGCAAAACAATATTTCATGCAGTTTCCAGTAGTTTCTCTGGATAGTTCACAATATGTGATTGAAAGAAAAAATAAACACGCTGTTCTTAACTTTCTGGTAGATAACAGTAAAATAGCACAGTTTTCAGATATCAGCATTCTATGTTAATGCACATTGAAGACAAACACCAAAGAACCATGGAAGATAGTTTCTTTCAACATCTGTAGGTCCTATTTATTTTACACAATTCTGCTTACCAAAGGAGAGTGAGACAAAGCTATTGTCTATGTAGATGTAAACTGCCGCTTTATGTTCAGACTTCGTGTCTAATATATATATATGTATATGTATATTTCCATATCTTGTAAATGTATGTATATATATATGCAAAAGTGTGAGTGAATACACATACAGTATACATGTAAATATATGAATGTGCATTTTGTTTTGTTTGCTCAAAAAAATGCACTGATTTATTTAATTCATTTAGATGACATGTCGTTTCTTATTCTTTTTTAGTACTAGAAAGGCAGTAGGTCAGAGTAGAAAAGGAAAAATGTAGACGTGGCAAATTAGTTTCTAGAATCAGAGAGAGTTTTTTAAAGGCCAACACGTTTATGTTATCTTGAGTAACTCTACTAAATTATCTGCCACTGTTATCTCGTGTCAAATAAACATTTAACTATTTTACTGGCTTTGTAAGAGTTTAAATAATAGAAATTTATTAGCTAACAGTTTCTCTTTAACCTGCAATATAAATTAATTCAATCCTCTGTACACTGATTTTACTGAATCATTTTTCCTAAATATATTTAAATGCTCTTGTATGTATTTTTCTTAGCTCTGAATAACTTAAAAGGTTCTAAACAATAATCACTTTCTATTATGTCACCCAGTATGTCAATGGAAATAATTAAACCCCAAGAAGGGATTTCTATGGATTGATTACTTCTGAGTCTGTCTTATTAAATCACATACTTCACATTTATAAAATACAGTTGATATGTTTTACAGAATTTTATGGACATGGAGTTTATAACTAAGCCAATTAGATAAAAAAATATAGAGAGAGAGAAAGAAACATTTCAAAAAACAATAAAATACCAGTAAGGTACTGGAATAAGTCTAAATAATAAGCACTTTATATGTCAGACAAATAGAAAAAATAAAATTATAAAAAATAATTTAGTAAACAGCATACTTTATCCACAAATATGTGATGGGTGAGGGTTACCCATATATTTAGGAAAAAAAGTTTTTTATCACTTGGAAAAATACTTTGCCACTCAACTCTAACATATGCTGAGGGAGGAAAAATCATGTATATAACTTTTTAAGTTTCACTTATATTTGAGAACCTGATTATAAGTAAATTTTACAGAAGGATAGTTGCTAAAAACAACTGTGGAAGTTGACTGTCACATCACTTAGTCTTACAAGCTGCTTTTTCTACACACTTTATTAAGAGTGCTGGATGAAGGAAAGCTAACCCACCCCTTCCTCTGTAACTTCACCCATTTTTATATGACTTTAACTTATAATGACTTAAAAAGTTTATATTTAAATATAAGCTTACATATTTTGTCTATTAATCATAAGTACAATGATGATGACAATTTTGGAGCCAGATACAGGGTAATTTTAAATTTTTATTTAAATGGATATTTTAAGGTATACTTGATTTATCTTGAACTAAAAGTATTGAACTAAACAATTAATAAAGATAGTCACAAAATATATGGACAGCTACACAAAACATTTTGCTTTGCCCACATTAATAATAATTTAATGACAAAAAGTCATTGGTTCTCACAAAGTGCCCTTTACACAAAGCAACAGCCTAGAAAGATTTTTGTTTAGTTAAATCAGGTTGTAAGTTGATATGTTCTAAAACTATCTCACTATAATTTACCATCTGGACAAAAATTCAAACTTCATCGGTAAGATCAGAAAGCAGCTGATACTTTTTAAACACCACTTGTTAATGGACAGGGGCATGCAGACAATATCCCTATGCTATAGCTCTTCCTTAGGGATGGATGTACAAAAATGGAATAGTGTCTTTTGGAGATATCTATTTTACAAATGCTGGCAAACAACTTATTTTAAGATGGTAAAATGGCATAAAAATTTAGACTAATTCAATTACTTGAAATTAAGCATAATTGGAGTAAACTTGATGAATTAATGTTAAGATTAAATTTTTCTCTAACATTTCTAATGAGCACTTTTAAACTATTGACATGCACAATGGCAAGCACTTTATATGGCTGCATTTAGTCGTCATGACAAGCATAAGAGTTTTAAATATTATAAACCACAATTTACAAATAAAGAACTGTTGGGAACCAGCCCAACCCTGTGCATGAGTGCCCCGTGTCCCGGCAGTGACGAGGGAGTGAGAAAAGAAAAACAAAGACACAAGAATAGAATTTTAAAGTATGGGTCCAGGGGTGCAACGCACTCTCACGGGGTGATTCACATTGGCTTTGAGCTCTGGGCTCCAGGCGTTTTTATTAGGTAAATTATCTTGCTAATCTTGCAGGCTGTGGGAAGGGGGTTGAGGAGGAAGATAGCTGGGAGAAAAAGCATGTGTCTGCAGCATTCGATAGCATACCTGGTTCTCCTAAGAAATGCTAAGGACACTGAGACTTTACCACCCATTGTCTATCCAGGAGCTTTGACAAGAGAGGTGCAGCGGATAAGGCTACATAAGGTCTGACCACACACAGTGCAACACAGAGCAATCAGAATTGCTCCACATTCTGAGAACGCAGGCAGAGCCTGTGGCGTTCTGGGGTCTCCGCCATGCAAGGCTTTCCGGCCTTACTAATCTGCGAAGACCCTCCCGAGTCTTATGAGCGGAGGTTGCATTTCCTTCCCAGAGTTTTTTGCATAAGCTCCCTTTACAAGATCCTTACACAAACTCAGAGTTGGGAAGAGTCCTGGGAGGAAAGCAGCTTTTCTTTTCCGCTCTGCAGCCACACCGCGGTGCTCCGCTATTGCAGGGCGCTCTCGGATGGTGTTCACCACAGGCCTCCTGTTACCACTTGTTCTCTGCTTTTATTTTACTTTACCATAGTTTGGGTATGATCCGCGGCACAAATCTCAGGGTATAAAAAGCCAAGCAAGCTTGGAATCATTTAACTATCGGTAACCCCGGCCATCTCTTCCCGTATCTCCTCCCTTCTTTTTACCTAAGAGGGCGAAAGCGATCATGGCTTGTTCGCGTCTTTGGTTGTCTCTGAAATTTTCTGCTGCATCTGTAGACTAAAAACAAGAATAAACAGACACCTGCTAAAACAAAATTAGCAGTTGTGGATCCTCCAAGAGTTTTAACCCACTTGATAGGATTCAGGCTTGAAAGCTCATCTGAAGCTCCTTCCAATATATCAGCTGCAGGTAAAACATTTAAATGAGCCCTTGAAGGCTGAAAAATCTGTTCCTTTAATTTGGCAATGTCCAAGGATAAATTGTCCTCATTCCCTAGTGTTTCCTTACTTATTCCCAATAACGTTCATTAGAATTATAATTATGAGGGATAATACAATAATCAGATTTGTTCCAATCACAATTCCATTGTAATCTGTGTTCTAAGCTCATTATTTGATCTCCCATCCAAATTACAGTCTGTTAAAGATCGTTAATTTGATCTGCCAATTTTTGACCAATTCTTGTTTGGGAATTCCAAAGCCTAGAAGAATTTTTCTGCCAAACATCCACATAGTGGCCAGTTTGAACTGAGGTGTGCAGAGCTACCCCTGTAGCTGTAGCAGTAGTTGTCACAGCTTTAATTCCCATGATAGCAGCAATCAGTGTAAATATAAATCTTTTTGATCGATTTGACACTCCTTTTAGTACCTCTGTGATAGTATGTACTGAAGGAGAGGCTTCCCATGGTCAGTTAAGACTTACTGGAATCCATACTCCTTCTCTGGCTCTTACTAGCAAAATACTATTTTCAAGATAAAATGCTGAATCAATGCAAGTAAACAATTTACAATTTTTACAGGTAAGCGTTTGAGTATCAGGTCTAATGCTTACATTTCCTACTACCAACATTATAGGGTGGCTTAACACAATTCTGAAATTGAATAGTTCTGTTTGAGGTCAAATTAATAAAAGAGAAGCTCCATTGTTTTTTCCCATTTAACGGGAAAAGGAGATTCTATTCTTTTAGTAAGGTTATTTCTGGTTATTACGTTTTCAGTTATTTTTAACAATATTGGTGAATCTACACAAGATGCCTGTCTCATACAATGTTTTCTTAATTCACCTTTAGGGGCTCAATCAATGATTGTTCCATGTGTATTATCTTGAAGTATGACTATCCTGTCAGCTACACAATCTTTCCAAGTAAGAATTTCTAATTGAGGAGACCATTCTGGATTGGTTTTGGGGCAGCTTTCTCCTTTTGGCTTATATTGATGAGTGTACTCAAAAGTTGTGTAATATCCATTGTGTGGTATCTTACAGAGGGTATTTGGTCTAAAGGACATTCCACTGACTACATGATAAGTAGGACCAGTTCTACTATCCCTTGTGATGTGTATCAACCAGCTTTGAGGCCTTTAGGGTCAAACACCCTGGAACTTTCCCAAGACACATAGGAAGAAAGCACTATCCAAGAGAGACATTGATTAGCATTCCTTCCTTCTGTGGTTGAGCAGGGCACCTGTCATCAGTAGGACCAGGCATCCAAATGCTATCATTTATGTACACCTCTATAGGTGTATCCATCCAAGTGATAGGTCTGATCAAAGGTGGGAATGGCACGTAAGCCCAATACATACAGTTCTCTTCTGCTGAAACAGGGTTATTGCTTACCACGGCAGTCGTAACCATGACTGCTGCCAGAATAAGATTGCCCGGTGTCACCTCCATGCGAGTCTCCCTCAGGCTTGCTGTTGCCATCCGCACCAGCCTCTTCATTTGAACCCATGTTGGTGGGTTGGCTTTCTGTGTCACCTTTGTCCCTGAGACACTCAGCTTTGCTGTCTTGCACCACACCCCTCCTGGGCCTGGTCTGTTTCTCTTCTTGCTCCGTGGTTCAGAGGGTTTCATTGTAAAGCTTCAGCTGTCTGGTAGGTACCCAAATGTGAGGTTGATTTTTTCCTGGTAAAATACAAGCATAGCCTCTTCCCGAGGTTACAAGCTTTCCCAAGTTCCACTGATTTGTGGTGGAATCTTTCCACCATACTCTCTTTCCTTCCTTTGGATTAATTTTGTGTCCAACAAAATGTGGTTCTGCAACATTGGACACTTGATCATTGGAAATGTTCACAAAATTTAAAGTGATTAGTGCCAAGTATAATTGTACATGGGAAGTAAAATACTCCTTATTGTCTCTCCCGTTTTTTTGTTTTGCCGATTGAGTTTTTAAGGTTCTGTTTGCCCTTTCTACTATGGCTTGTCCCTGGGAATTATAGAGTATTCCTGTGGTATGAATTATGTTCCATTGTTTAGGAACTGCGTTAGTGGCTTACTGCAGTATCCTGGCCCATTCTCAGTTGTAATTTTTGGTGGGATTCCCATAACTGCAAAGCAAGAAAATAGGAGTTTTTTTTTAACAAGTGCAGTGCTTTCTCCTGTTTGGCAAGTTGCCCAAATGAAATGACAGAAAGTATCCACAGTAACATGAACATAAGACAATTTTCTAAATAAAGGAACATGAGTAACATCCATTTGCCAAACTGAATTTGGTATAATCCTCTAGGATTTACCCCTGCCGCCTGAGTGGGCAGTTGAAGAACTTGACATTGAAGGCAATGTTGGACAGTTTGTTTTACCTGTCTCCAAGTTAAAGGACATTTATTTTTTAAACCTGCCACGGTTGTATGTGTTAGTGCATGACATTTTTTGGCTTCTGTAAAAACTGGAGAAACCAGTAAATCTGCCTGTTCGTTTGCTTGAGTAAAGGTCCAGGTAAACAAGTATGTGCTCGGATGTGTGTGATGTAAAAGGGAGCTTCTCTGCTTCTAACTGCTTTTTGAAGTGATTCAAATAGCTCTCTTAATTGATCACCGTGAATGTATTTTAACAATGCAGTTCCTACATTTTTTGTAGAATGTACTCCATGAGCTGAGTCTGAAACCGTATTAATGGGTTGCTGTATCTCTGTAAGGACCAAGATAACTGCTTGTAACTCTGCTCTTTGTGCTGATTGAAAATTTGTTTGGGTAACTCTATGAAAAGGACCTGTGTAAGCTGCCTTTCCATCTTAAATGTATCCATTAAAAACAGTAACAGCTTCCTCTATTGGCTGACCTTCGGTAATTTTAGGTAAAACCCATGATATAAGCTTCAGGAACTGAAAAACTTTTAGGATACTGATTATCAGTTTCACCTATGAAACTGCCAAGCTTAATTGCCGATCAATCGAATTGATGTAAGTTTGTCGAACCTGCTTTTTAGTTAAAGGAACAATTATTTTGTCAGGTTCATATCCAGATAATCGAACAATCCTTGTTCTGCCTTGACTAGTGACAATTTGATCCAAGTACACAGTTAAAATTTTGCTTGTATTGTGAGGTAAGAAGACCCATTCTACTAAATTTTCATCTTGAACAATGACTCCTGTTGGAGAATAAGGTGTTCAGAATACAATGAGCTGTAACTGTGAGTCACTATTAATTCTTTCTACCTGGGCTTGCTGTATTTTTTCTTCAATTATTTTCAACTCCTCAGCCGCTTCTTTTGTTAACACTCTTTTACTATTTCAATTTGGATCTTCTCTTAAAATTGCAAATAAATTAGACATTGCATAAGTAGGAATACCAAAAGCTGGCCTTATCCAATTAATGTCTCCTAACAACTTCTGGACATCATTCAATGTTTTAAGTTTGTCCTTTCTAATTTTTACCTTTGGAGGGCGTATTTGCCTCTCTTCAACTTGCATTCCCAAATATTTCACTGATGTTGAGGTTTGAATTTTACCAGGACCTATAATCAGCCCTGCTTTTTGCACGAATTCTTTAAGGCAATTATAACATAAAACCAACTCTTCTCTAGTTTCTGCAGCACATAATATATCATCAATATAGTAAATGACATAGCATTGAGGAAACTGCTCTCTAACAGGCTGAATAGCATTTCCCACAGAAGTCTGACACATTGTAGGACTATTTAACATTCCTTGAGGCAAAACCTTCCATTGATATCAGGTAGCTGGCTTTTGGTAGTTTACTGTAGGTATTGTGAAAACATATTTTTCGCAATATGAGAAATTGTAAAGTCTTTCAAATCTATTATTATCAAAGGCAATTTTCGGATCATTGCTGGTGAAGGCATAGGGCTGTAATGCTCCCATGGGTTGAATTACTGCATTTACTGCTCTCAGGTCAGTCAGCATTCTCCCTCCCCCAGATTTTTTTTTGAATTATAAATACCAGGGAATTCCAGGGAGAAAATGAAGGTTCTATATGCCCTCTTTCCAGCTGCTCTTGTGTTAATTTGTGTAAAGCCTCCAACTTACTGCTTTGGAAGCGGCCACTGTCCAACCGATATCAGTTTTTGTGTTTTCCAAGTTAATGCAATGGGTTCTGGAGGCTAGTCAGTGGCCGCTACTAAAAACTGTAGCCAATCCCTGCTCTGTCTAATTTTACAGTAGCTTCTATAGGTTGATTGATTCCATTTTCATTTTTTCCTAATCCTTTTCCAGGCTGATATTCCATTTGAGACATAATCTTTTTACTTTGCTTACTATAAGCATTTGGTTGAAAAGATATTTCAGCCCCCCACTGTTGTAAAATGTCTCTCCCCCACAAATTAATGGGAATATCAGTAACCATGGGTTCAATAGTGCCTTGCTGACCAAAAAAAAAAAAAAAAAAGTAATGGTAAGAGAATTAATCACATTCTTGCGAACAGTAAGTTCATACACAATATACAAACCTAAACCTGCTGAAGTACAAGAGCCTTGCTGACACATTTCATCCAGAGGACCCATTGGAGCAGTAGTGAAAGTACAGGTGAGAGTACACTGCAGATTTCTTCAAGCTTCTTCAGGGTACGCAGAATCCAACTCAATTACTGTATGGTTGAACTCATCCCACTGATAGCCAGAGGGTCAAGGCTTATTTTGCACATTTTAGAATAAAATTGTCATCATCACCTGTTTAAAGTGTTCATTCCAAATTCCTACATAAACAACAGATATCAAAACCCTTACTTAAAGCTCTGTCACCAGCTTCCCTCACTTTCCCAGGATCCTAGTGCACAAATTAATTCTAGGAATAAAATGGAGCAAGCTTCCCATAACTTTCCCCATGTAAAATACTGTGGGATTCATAATCTTAGGCTACACAATAGATTTATTTAAAAGAATTTCTGTAACAGCACAACATGGTAACTAAATTAGTTTTATCTCATTTTGAGGACCAATTTAAAACCAAATTCCTGCAAAAGCTCTGAATTATTCAAAATTATTGGCAATTGTACTAAAAGTCATTTTTTGTGGACATAATTTTGTTTATACAAGTCACTCATGAGTTTTGATTTCATCATAATAATCAGTCTATGGCAATATTGATTGATGCTAGGACTTTTCATATAAAAAAATTGTACACAATTTTTTGTAAAAGTCAAGTAATCATAGAGTCCTTAATTTTACATTAAAGATAATTAACTTAAAGCCACTCACAGATTATAATTGTCTGAGCTGAAAAATGTACATTTAAATAATGAATTATTCTTTTCTTTTCATAGCTATTATACCAAAACTGTGACAATATATAAGAAATATTGTACATATTAAATATAAAATGTACAATTATATTAAATTATTCCTTAATATACAATAATGCCTTGATGTAATATATAAAATAATACATGATTTTACATGGATATTCCTGTGATTGAATCAATAATATCAGTTTAGAAAACACATTGGTGAAAAAATCCTCTGGGCACCACAAGTAATGTCTTGGCTTATTTCACAGTAATCTCAATGCTCCTTTTTACCTAACATGGTTGATTTAAAAGTTACAACCTCAAAAAAGCCAATGGAATGCTCACTGGAATTTTCAGCTTCACAGCACTAGTCAATTAGTTATGTGTGATCACTGTTTGAAAGCAAGTTGAAATGTGTCCTGGCAAATTATTGAACAAATGTTCCAAATGACTAAAGCATTCATCCCTTCCAAATTAGACTATGCAATCCTTTTGTACTGAGGTTCACATCAATCACTTAGCCTCTAGAAAATCACCTAAGCTCTTCTTGAAATGCCCTAAAATATAATTTTTATAAACGAAAGATCATAGAAGCTCAAGAGGAAAAGGCATTTTCCATTAGAATTAAAAAGGAATTTCAAATGCACAGAAAGAACCTTGATGAACTCATTACATGCCAAGGTGGAGAGACAGTGCTGTCCCTTATAGTGTTGTACTGTAGGGTAAGTGTAAATTCTGCATGTGTTTTATTTAAAAGAAAAAGAGATATTCATGTTCTTCCTGTCATGACCCAAATTTATAACTGGAAAAGCTGAACAGACACCTGATACACCTAATTTTGCTTGTTTTTCACTTTTAAAAATACATTTTCATGGTAAGTGTTTTTGCTTATATTAAAACTAGCTAATACTGTATGTAACAGTTAATTTTGAACATATTCTTCCTTAGAATTCTTTGGTGGCATCTTTACAAAAGCAGTGATGAGGCCAACTTTTTGAGTAGGCAAAACATATTTTAAAAGTCTATGGAAACCATTGCAAATATCTTCTCTTCAGTCACTGTTATTACATGCATGTCTTCTAACTAGAAACAATCTTTATTCAACAGTTGAAATTTTGATTTGTTAATATTCAGATATCTTTAGTGTGGTATAATGTTAGGTTATTTATAATTAATTACTTATTTTAGAATAGTTTTAGGTTTATAGAGTATTGACTGTCACAATCATATGGAGAATTTCCATATACTCCACATTATACATTAGTAAGGCATATTTCCCACAATTAATGAACCAATGTTGATACAGGACAATTTGTTAAAGTTTATACTCTATTCAGATTTCTTCCATATTTCTCCAAAGAAGTTTAGTGTTTTCTGCCTTATCAATTTATTGAATCATTTATGTATATTTGTATGAACTCACTGGTACTTATTTTATATTTTATCTTAATTCAATACTACTTTTTATTATTTTTACTTAAATTGTTTGAGCTTTTGCCTTTTTGGAGTTCTTTCAACTGGTCTCTGTGTCCCTTTGACAAATTCTTGTTATTCTTGTGTTTTTGTTCAGCTTACTTGTTTTTAGCACTTTTCTACTTTATGATTCTATATGATGATTCAGATTATTTTGTGTATTCTGGACATGCATATAAATTTTCTAGCAGATAGTTAACCTTAGTATAAAATATGAGAATTAGTTCAAATTTATTTATATTATATATAGATAAGATCCTTGAGAAACATAATATACCTTAATTAAGAGAGCATCAAAATATATATAGGATGAAATGTGTTTAAAATGGAAAATGATCTATATAACATAATAACAACTCTGTGATGGGTTAAACTGTCTCTAGCAGAAAGATATATGGAAGTCTTAAACCTCATACATGTGAATGTGACCTTATTTGAAAATGGATTCTTTGCAGATGTAATCAAGATAAAGTGAAGTCATACTGAATTAGGATGGGCTCTAATAATAGCTGGTGTCCTTATAAGAAGACACACAGTTACTGTATTAGTAATTGTTCTTCAGAGAATGGAAGAAACAGGTAAGCATAGAGAGAGAGACAAAGATACAGATATGTGAGAGGGGATTTATGAAGGACAGTGACTCATGTAATTAAGAAGGATGAGAAGTCCTGGGATAGGCTGTCTGCAAGCTGGAGACCCAGGGATGCTGGTAGTGTGTCTCAACACTAGTCTGAACGCCTTAGAACCTGGGAAGCTGACAGAATAACTCTCAGCCTGAGGATGAAGTCTTGAGAACCCTAGGGGTTAGGGGACACTGGTGCAAGTCCAAAGGCCAGAGGGCCTGGAGTTCTGATGTCCACCGGAAGGAGAAATAGGGTGCCCCAACTTCAGGGTCGAGAGAGAGAAAGAATTCACCTTTTTCTCTTACTTTTTCATTCTAACCAGGAACTCAGATGTTTGAATGGTGCTAGCCCACGTTGAGGGGAAGTCTGCCCCACTCAGTTCACTGTCTCATATGCCATTCTCCTCTGGGAACCCCCTCACAAACACATCCAGAAATAATGCTGTACCAATTCTCTAAGTATTCCTTATTTGGTCAAGTTGACACTTGAAATTAACCCTCACAGACACATAGACATACAGAGAAAAGACAGCCTTGTGAAGATGGAGTAAGAGATTCGAGTTATGCTGCCACAAACCAAAGAATACCTGTGGCTATTGGAGCTGAGAGGCAAAGAAAAATCCACTCCTACAGACCTCATAGGAGGCTCTGCCTTCACTTTATTTTCAGATGTCTGTCCTTTAGATTGGTAAGAGAATAAATTTCTGTGGTTTTCAGCCACTCAATTTCTAGTAGATTGTTATGGCAACCCTAAAAATCAGTAGAATTATTAAAAATAACATTTAGTGCAAAATCCAAAATACTACATTTAGTATCTTGGATAAATATATGTATAAATGACCATAAAATATTCTAGTAAAATATATTGTTAGAAAACATTTATTTGGTTTGCACTCAGTGCTAGGTTCTCTTCCAGGCATTTTGCGTGGATTATTTTCTAATAATTCTGTGAGATTCAACAGTTAATATCCCCATTTTTCAGATTTACAAACTAAAACATAAGACAGTCGGCTGGCTAACACAGATAATAAGTATCAGAGTCAGGATTTGCAATTTGATTCTGGGCTACCTGACAACTCATTACTCTCCTCCCTCAACCCCATCACCTTTATATCTCAGCACATGTTTACTCCTTGTCTCTGTCTCAGCCCCTTATCAATCTTTCTATTCTCTCACTCTCTCTGCATTATTCTCTCTTTCTTTTATTGTCTATATACTCCTTATCTCGACAAAATGAAGCCCCCCAAAAAATTACTGAGATTTTGTGTGTTGCCTTATTTGACTGCAGTGCAAGAAAATAATGCTAAAAATAACTTTCATACTTTTGAGGCTTTAAAAAGTTGTTTGCTGTACAAAATAGTCATAAAGGACTTGTGGGAAAAGAAATAAATGGCATTTCAGACTATTTAGAAAAATCTTCAAGCACTAAACATCAAAACCTATGATAAATGCCAAGGGATGTTTTCAGAGATAAAATCTGAGCTTTAAATACTTTTGTTATTAAGAAACACTAGTCGTAACAATAAATTATGTTCAGCTTAATAAACTTGTTAAGGGTAGGAGGAAAAGCAGCAGTTTATCAGTGAAACAGATTACAAAACAGATCATACAGTCCATATTCATTGCTTTGATGAGGGTTTATCATTGCCTGTGCAGCTGTATCACACAAAGGATGCTGCATTAACCCCAGCCTTACAAACTGGCAAGCTGTGGTGCCATCCTTGGCCCAAACTTAGAACAGCAGAGAGTAGTAGCAAAGAAAAACCATGTCAGAAAGATGTGTGTGGGTAAGCTATCCACAGCTATCCAATAGTTTCCACAAGGAGTGAGCTGTGGAAATATAAAGCTAGGCTTCACTCTCTTCCCTCTGATCTCCTACCTGGGATGCTCAGTGGCCCAACCTAACCTAAAATGAAAAGCCTGGACCCCATGATGCCCCCATTACAACTCAGCCACTGGGAGAGACAGGTGCCAAAAGATGGGCTATGGTTTTGGAGGAAAAAATTGACAATTGACTGAATTGCAAGATATAATTGAATGAACAGCCTCTGTGAATTCTGACTGATAACACGCCTAGTGATTTTTTGGGCAGACTTTAAAATGTAAAACTTCTGGGAATCTCAATGTTCAGTATATAGCCTTTCTCTGAATCTCACTATTTGGGGTACACTCCTCCAACTCATAGCCAGCTTCAATCCTGAGTTCACTCTCTGTTTCACCCTTCCAGTAAATGAAATGTGAAATGTTCTGCAAGAGCAGGAGCTGGTAATTATCATGCAGTGGAAGAAGATACAGGGGACTCTCATCCCACTTTTCTAACAGCCCCACAATTACCTTTCAATGAAGAAGCTAATGGCTATGCTTTTCTGAGTTTCTGAGGTGCAATCAATCTGCTTCTATGCTTTCTTGAATAGCTGGAATTTCAGTTTGGATAGTTCCTCAAAACTGTATGTTTTTATCAGCTTTCCACTTCCAAAATGTAGTTGATATTTTTATTTTAAATTTATTTTTACTTCTTTTGTAGTTTAAAATCCTTTATCTCTTTACTATAATTTAGCTTGCAGCTTCAAGAGGATGAATATAAAAACATATGTCCACACTCGCATCTCTAATTTGAGAGTATCTTTTAAAAAATAATTGCTTTCAGCACTTAATGGATACTAATTTCAGAAAAGTAAAAGATTAAGCACCTATTATAATATATATAAAGTTATTTTTAGAGTTGAAATTGATAATATAATAGTGATAATTTGTGAGTGATACCTTGTTATAAATTTTGTGAGGAGAGGCTTAAAGTACAAGTGATATGATACCTATGCTTTTCAAGATATGAGCTCAAATATAGATGATATCCCTGAGTTGGATAGGAATTTAATGATCTGATTCTAGAAAAACACAGAGATAACATACTGGGAGAGGAGGAAGTTAAGCTCTGGGAAAATGACATCAATATAGCCTAGATAAGCATTTTTAAGAAAAAACCTATTTAAAATAATTAATAGATTATAGAGACAATTAATCTGAACTTAAATTTCAATTGAAACCCAGGCAAAATATGTTAATAGCAAGCTTCTTTGGACTACCTCTGAATAAGACAAATATACATAAAAGTAGATGCCAAACACTTGCAATACTTTCATAAAGATATTTAATGTTGTGCTGTTATCACTTTTTTCTTCTCATAAAAGTAAATATTGCAATTTTAACTTTGTGAAACAATTTTATAATGCTGTGATTTTTTTTCTCTCTGTTTACTCTTTGTCTTGTGTTTGCTTTGAATCTGTGGAAATAAAAATATTCTTCATTTTTGTCACTGTTGATAGAGGCTACTGGCCAAATACTGTAAGTCTCATTGCAGATGCGTTTCATATCTTTTTATTTAGGCTTGCTAAGTGCTGTAAATAATGATGTAGGTTACATGAGAAGTATTTGATGCCTGCTGATAGTTCTTCCTAAGACTGACATGCCCTACATAAGTTTCTTTCAGTATTTACCTCCCAGCACGACTGCTCTGTGTTAAGGGATTAGCAACGTTCTTAAAAGAGTATTTTGAAATGTGTTGTATAACAAACCTGATATGAATGATACTACAGCTTGAAATCTAATGCTATCTTGTGAACAGATTGGTGCAAATGTGTTTCTTTCCTTTACAATTCATGATGGGATAAATATTGTTTTATATTTTTGTTTAGAAACTCCTGGAAAAATTGAGGTGGTTGACTATGCAAACAATTGTCAAGAATCTATAAAATATGCAGGATAAAATTTTTCCTTTGCAGTCCAACCTGATTATTCCTCTTAAATACTGGAAACAGAATTTCCCAGTTGTTAGAGAATATACCTTTTGCATTTTCTTATTAAATATCTACTCCTATTATTTACAGTTGTAGTTTAACACTTTTTTAGGTAAAATTATAATTTTTCACATACTGCTGAATATTTGCAATTCCAACATGAAACAATAAAGAATACTAATTTTATCCTTCTTAACTTGAAGGAAGTAATATTAATTTTTGTATTTCTGTACTTAAGTAAATCACAAATGTGGTTTTCTGTAGTTCTAGAATTAATATAAAATAAAATAAATAAAATTTGATTTAGTAATAAATAGACAAGAAAAATGCACTAAATCTTATTTCTTATGCAAATTAGGACAATAAAATGTGTGAGCAAGAAATAAGGCTGAAGTATGTATATGAGCAGAATAAAATAAATTATGACAAAATGTAAATTATCCAGATTTGTGTTTCCTTGACTGGAAGATCTACAGTAAAGAATTTTAATTTTCCAGAAGGCTAAACTCATAAAAGACGATGTTAGACCTTTAGATTCAGAAAATCAAACTCTTAGCTCAAGCCTTTAAAGAATAAATAATGCAAAAAGGTAGCTATCTAATTGATTAATATGGTTAATATGTACAGCAAAAGTATGCAATTACATGTTTAAATAATTCCATCATTTAGTGGATATCAAATCAAATACATAATTAACATTTTTTAACTTCCTTTTTCTATGTATAATGCCAGATAACATAATAAATATTATTTTTTCTCACAATATACATTTTATATTAGTTATTTTTAAGGAATTTGGCAAAATGTCCATAATACTTGTGGCTGTGATTTTATAACATGTTGCTGACAAATACAAGTAGATCATATACTTGAAAGATATAAATATTGTGAGCAAGGAAAAGTTCTCGGTATTATGGTTTCAGAGTGAGTGGTAGTATTCTTAGCATTGATCTTAGAGGACCTCCACTGTGGTCCATGGCCCAGAGAATTATAACAGTAATATTTTCAGAATAATAAATTATTAGGCTGGAATATACATAGAAAAGCTATTTTGCAGTTGATTTCGTTGTGATTTCAAAAATATGTCTCACTCACCTAAACTGGAGCTTTTATTTTCTATATTTGATGTTCTACAACACAGATTCTTCCTTACTAAATAAATATCATATTGTAAAACATTTCATTAACCTTTTTATTTTTAATTGTCTAATTAAATTCAGTGAATTCATATGATTAATACCACCTGTAGTCAGCATTCTGAAAAGGTCAATTTAAATTTTCTTTTAAAAATCTCTACTAATGTGTTACAATTGCATTCATGACTTTCTAATAGAGTTTAATGTACCCCAAGGAAACATTATCTAAGTACTGCTTCACAGTTGCAAAGCAAACTAGGAAATTGTAATTTTTAAATTTGTACATTATGTGATTCTTGTTTTTATTTCCTCTGATCCCAGTCATATAGCAAGCAGATTCATCTGCAACTGTGAAAACGTTGAAGGGATAGATTGTGGGAAAGAGATATAGCCTTATTGGTAATACTTTTTATTTCAAAAAAAAAAGTATCATGCTTCTCGCTTGGTCTTCACTGTCAGCATTATCTGTGATACGCATTACAGAGGATGCGGACAATTTGTGACATACATGGATCTGTGGTCATCAGAGTGGCCCTGGAGTTTTCTGTTAGAAAAAGCAAACAGGCTTATCGGTTTACACTGAAACATCTACTTTGTAGTGAAGCTAAGGCATATAAAGAAAACACTCTAGAAAACAGAAGGGAAGCAAAATATAAAAATCATACACATAAAAATAAGTTGAAAAGATGTTAGACCTAAACAGGAAAACCAAATGTATGAAACAAATTAGAGGGAAACATATGAGTAATCCATTATGACCTTGACATTGGCAAACAATTTTTAGAAACAAAAAGCACTAGCCATACAATTAAAACAAATTATAAATTTTTTTAAAAAAATATGAATTTGAATCCATGCAAGTTGCAAAGAGTAGAAAGAAACCACATGAAGACACACACACACATATGCGTACACACACACACACTCACCCCAAGAAATTTCAAAAAGTCAATTGCCATGGAACTAACTATTACAGTACTATACATATACTGTGTTTCTGGAAACACTAGACAAATACTCTCTTTTGCTGAAAACCTGAAACTGTAAAATAGTGCATTACATGTAGCTAACTGTCTTAATTTAAATTAAATTTGTCCTAAAGCTGCCTCCATATCAAGCCCATATATTGTACACAACAACCTAACTTAATCATATATTCCTGTAAGAAATAGCTGAGTTTCAGTCAATACAGGCTAGCAACTGTTCAGGCCATGTCCGTATAAAGGAAAAGCCTCATCATACCATGCCTAAATAAGGCAAATGCCAACCTGTCAACAATCACCATACTTCTTTACATCACTTATTTTTTCTGTCT
Source organism: Cheracebus regulus (assembly GCA_963574635.1). Lineage (NCBI taxonomy): Eukaryota > Metazoa > Chordata > Mammalia > Primates > Pitheciidae > Cheracebus > Cheracebus regulus. The sequence goes on from CAUYQU010080307.1 coordinate 41,295, forward strand.
ATAAATACTGCCTGTCCACATTGTAGGGTGGAGCTTTAAAAACCTGTCTGGTTTGGAGTATTGCCCAATACATGAATCATTTCTTGTTAAATAAACTCTGCTAAATTTAATTCTTCTAAAGTTTTCCTTTTAACATGTGTAACTATGAAGTAACTACGCAGTTTACAAATCTAAACTTTACTATCCATCTGACATCGGAAACAGCACTTATCTTTCTTGGTTAAATTTCTTTCTTTCTTTATAAAATGGGGCTAAGCAAATCTATTGGCACTTTAAAACATTTTGAAGATTATATGAAAGATTCAATGTAAAAATAATTTAACTCCTGCACACAGGAAAAACATAAAATCTGCTGTATTATTTTGTTCTCACATTTCTAGAATAAATAGGTTTAATTGACTCACAGTTCTGCAGGCTGTACAAGCGACATGGTTGGGGAGTCCTCAGGAAACTTAAAATCATGGAGGAAGGTGAAAGGGAAGCAGGCACAATCTTCACGTGGCAGAGCAGGTGAGAGGGAGAACAAAAGCAGAAGTGCTACATGCTTTCAAATAACCAGATCTTTTGAGAATGTACTATCATGAGAAAAGAAAAAGAGAAAGTCACCCCTATGCGCTAATCACTTCCCACCCGGTCTTTTTCCTAACATTTGGGGATTACTATTCAACATAAGATTTTATTGGGGACACACAGCCAAGCCATATAATTCTGCCTCTGGCCCCTCTCAAATTGCTTATCATTCACACATTTTAAAACACAGTCATGCCTTCCTAACAGTCCTACCAAATCTTATTCCAACATTAGCCCAAAAGTCCAAGTCTAAAATCTCATCTGAAACAAGGCAAGTTCCTTCTGACTATGAGCCTGTAAAACTAAAAACAATTTAGTTACTTCCAACACACAATGGGAGTACAGGCATTAGGAAAATGCTCCCATTTCAAAAGGGAGAAATTGACGAAAACAAAGGCCCCATGCAATTCTGAAACACAACAGGGCAGTCATTCTTCAAAAGAATCTCCTTTGACTCCATGTCTCACACCCAGGTCACACTGATGCAAGAGGTGGGATCCCAAGGCCTTGGGTGGCTCTGGCCCTGTGGCTCTGCAGGGTACAGCCCCTTTAGCTGCTCTCACGGGCTAGTTTTGAGTACCTGTGGCTTTTCCAGGTTCAAGGTGCACGCTGTCAGTGGATCTGTCTTTCTAGGTTCTAGAGGATGGTGGCCCCCTTCTTGCAGCTCTACTAGGCAGTGCTCCATTAGGGACTCTGTGTGGGGGCTTCAACCCCACATTTTCCTGTCACACTGCCCTAGTAAAGGTTCTCCTTGAGGGGTCCACCCTTGAAGCAGACTTTTGCCTGGAAATCATACATCCTTTGAAATCTAGATGGAGTCTCTGAATCCTCAACTTTTGCCCTCTGTGCTCTTTCAGGCCCAACACCATGTGGAAGACATCAAGGCTTCTGAAGCCCCTCTGAATCAATGACCTGAGATATACTGTGGCCCCTTTTAGCCATGGCTGGAGTGGCCTCAATGCTGGGCACCATGTCCCAAGGCTACAAAGAACAGCAGAACCCTGGGCCTGGCCCATGAAGCCGTTTTTCCCTCCAAGGGCTCCATACCTGTGATGGAGGACACGGCCACAAAGGTCTCTGAAATGTCTCGGAAGGATTTTCCCCATTGTCTTCATTGTTAGCATTTCACTCCTCTTTACATATGCAAATGTCTGCAGCCCCCTTAAATTCCTTCCCAGAAAATAGGATTTTGTTTTCTAACACCTAATCAGGCTATAAATTTTACAAACTTTTATGCTCTGCTTCCCTTTTAAATATGTTTCAACTTCAGGCCATCTCTTTGTGAATGCATATAAGCATATACTTTCAGAAGCTTCCAAGCAACTTCTTGAATGCTTTGATGCTTACAAATTTCTTCTGACAGATACCCTACATCATCTCTCTCAAGTTCAAATTTCCACAGATCTCTAAGGCAGGGCCACAATTCCTCTATTCGCTTTGCTAAAGCATGGCTAGAGTGACCTTTGTTTCAGTTCCCAGTAAGTTTCTATCTCCATCTGAGACCTCTTCAGCCTGACTTCACTTTCCATATCACTATCAGCATTTTGGTCAAAATCATTCAACACATCTCTAGGAATTTCTGAACTTTTCCAAAACCATTCAGCACGCCTCTAGGAATCTCCAAACTTTTCCAAAACCATTCAACACGTCTCTAGGAATCTCCAAACTTTTCCAAAACCATTCAACACATCTCTAGGAATCTCCAAACTTTTCCAAAACCATTCAACACATCTCTAGGAATTTCCAAACTTTCTCTCATCTTCCTGTGAATCTTCTTAGTGCTCCAAACGATTCCAGCCTCTGCCTATTACCAGTTCCAAAGTTGCTTCCACACTTTCAAGTATCTTTAAAGCAATGCCCCACTTCTCTGGTACCAATTTTCTGTATTACTCCATCATCACACTGCTATTAAATCATACCTGAGACTGCATAATTTATGGGGAAAAGAAGTGTAATTGACTCATAGTTCTGCCGGCTGTACAAGAAGCATGGCTGAGGTATCCTCATGAAACTTACAATCGTGACGGAAAACAAAGGGAAGCTGCAGAATCTTCGCACAGTGGAGCCAGAAAGAGAGAGAATGAAAGGGAAAGTGTTACACCCTTTCAAATAACCAGATCTTGTGAGAACTCACTATCGCTATCATGAGAACAGCAAGGGAGAAATCCACCCTTACAACCCAATCACCTCCCACCAAGTTCCTTCCCCAACATTAAGGATAACAATTCAACATGAAATTTGGGTGGGGACGCAAAGCCAAACTGTATTACTAGTCTAAGAAAAAGTACTTTGGGTTTGATTGGTTAAGAAATACAAAACTTAATTTTGTTATTTTCCCAAACCTCTTTATGATATAGTATTTAAAGATACCTAATTCTGATTTTGAAAATTAGGCCATAAGTTAGAATTCTTAGAGCATAATGACATATTTAATGTTTGTAGATGATTATTAGGCCTTTTTTTACATTTAAGAGCCATAAAAAATCTACTTGGGTATTAGGACTTTTTTGACAAATGTATTCATGTTTCTCTACCATTGAAATTGAAAAAAAAATTTTTGGTGGGTGAGAAAAGTATTTTTAATCCATATACTTACAAAGGACATGTATCCAGAATGTATAAAGAACTTGCAAAACTCAGTAACAAGAAGCTAAACATTCCAGTTTTTTAAATGGACAAATAATTTAAATAGATTTCACCAAATATGATATATTGGTGACAAATAAGCACACGAAAAAATTCTCAAAAAATTTTATTAATAAATTAGAAACTTTTTTTTTTTCCAGACAGGGTCATGCTCTGTTGTCCAGACTAGAGTGCAGTGACAAGATTGCTCACTGCAACCTCTGCCTTCTAGACTCAGATGATCCTCCCACCTCAGCCTCCTGAGTAGCTGAGACAACAGACTTGAGCCACCACACCCAGCTAATTTTTGTATATTTTTGTAGAGATGGGGTTTCACCATGTTGTCCAAGCTGGTCTCAAACTCCTGAGCTCAAGCAACTTGCCTGTGTCAGCCTCCAAAAGTGCTGGGATTACAGGCATGAGCCACTGTACCTAACTGGCAGTTTTTCTTTTCCTTTTTTTTTAAAAAAATTATACTTTAAATTCTGGGACACATGTGTAGAATGTGCAGTTTTGTTACATAGGTATACCTGTGCCATGGTGGTTTGCCGCACCCATCAATCTGTCATCTGCATTAGGTATTTCTCCTAATGCTATCCTTCCTCCAGCTCCCCACCCCCCAATAGGCCCTAGTGTGTGATGTCCATGTGTTCTCATTGTTTGACTCCCACTTATGAGTAAGAATTGGCGGTGTTTGGTTTTCTGTTCCTGTGTTAGTTTGCTGAGAAGGATGGTTTCCAGCTTCATACATGTCCCTGCAAAGGGCATGAACTCATCCTTTTTTGTGGCTGCATAGTATTCCATGGTGTATATGTGCCCAATTTTCTTTATCCAGTCTAACATTGATGGGCATTTGGGTTGGTTCCAAGTCTTTGCTATTGTGAATAGTGCTGCAATAAACATATGTATGCATGTGTCTTTATAGTAGAATAATTTATAGACCTTTAGATGTATACCCAGTAATAGGATTGCTGGGTCAAATGGTATTTCTGATTCTATATCTCTGAAGAATTTCCACACTGTCTTCCACAGTGGTTGAACTTATGAACATTCTCACTAACAGTGTAAAAGCATTCCTATTTCTCCACATCTCCAGCATCTGTTGCTTCCTGACTTCTTAATGATTGGTATTCAAACTGGTGTGAGATCATATCTCATTGTGGTTTTGATTTGCATTTCTCTAAGGACCAGTGATGATGAGCTTTTTTTCATATGTTTTTTTTTTTTTTGCTGCTTAAATGTCCTCTTTTGAGAAGCATCTGTTCATATTCTTTGCCCACTTTTTGGTGGGATTATTTTTTTTTCTTTTAAATTTGTTTAAGTTCTTTGTAGATTCTTGATATTAGCCCCTTGTCAGATGGATAGATTGCAAAAATTTTCCCTGATTCTGTAGGTTGACTGTTCAATCTGATGATAGTTTCTTTTGCTGTGCAGAAGCTCTTTATTTCAATTAGATCCCATTTGTCAATTTTGGCTTTTGTTGCTATAGCTTTTAAACATAAGACCTAAAACCATAGTAATCCTAGAAGAAAACCTAGGCAATACCATTCAGGACATATGCATGGGAAAAAGTTATTTATATTTACATGTAAATCTTTATATGTTTAATAGCTTTAATTTTCTAAAAAACTATTCAGTAACAAAGATAAGTTTGTTTTCATTAGTATGATTGATAGACTAAAGGAAAGATTGAATGATTAGTTGATATATTGGTTGTGCAGTATATATTTATTTATTTTTATTGCTTCTTTTTATTAGCCAGGGTCTTGATCTGCTTCCTATACTGGAGTGGAGTGGCTTGATCATGGTTCACAGTAGCCTCAGCCATGCAGGCTTGAGCCATCCTCCTACATAAGCCGCCAAGTAGCTGGGAATACAGGTTTACCCTAGCATATTCAGCTAATTTTTGTATTTTTGTAAAGACAGGGTTAGCCATGTTACCCAGGCTGGTCTCAAACTTCTAGGCTCAAGTGATCTACCCCTTGTTCCCTCAAAGTGCTGGTATTATAGATGTGAGCCACCACACCTGGCCTTGCAGTATATATTTGACAAATACTCTATTCCTGGCATGGTGTGTTATGCATATTGGGAATAAAGCAGCAATCACATTGTCAAAAATATCTGCTTATTCCAATAGAGGGTGGAGCACATAAAATAAATAAATAAAATATGTGCTGTGATATATTTTAGTTGCCTGAATAAATAAGAGAGAACAGGAGAGAATAAATAAGACAAACAATTGTAATTGTAATTCCTAATGAAGTTTTCAAAATAAATAAAATGATATCAGGAAAACTCTAATTGCTAATGTAGCAATGGAAAACCATGAAAACCTGTAGAATCTATGCAAGTTCTGGTACAAAGAAACTGGAGGAGAGCAACAATCATGAGTACTAAATTCAAATATGCTGCAAGTGTTGCATTGCAGAATTGTCAAGCTAATTCTCTCAGTGCCAACTTAAACCTTATTACAACAAGCCAAGGCACCAAAAATAGAGGCCATTCGAAGACATGCCTTATTTTCAGAGGACTCATTGTCATCATTGTACATTTATATGCAGTTTTACTAACTGTAAATTGAAGTAAGCTGATTATGTGATTTTTTGGGGAAAAGAATGTAAAAATGAGCTTACCCATTATTGCCAAATATGCCTTTACATTTTGGCTTTCAAGTATGAAATGTAGAGGTCTACTTCTTGGTTTCTTGTATACAGTGTGCTTACTTTCATTGAATCTTATGTCTGGTCTAAAAATAATTAACGTATGCCACTGCTATTTAGAAATGTTAAAGCCAATGTTAATACTTCCAATATTTTTATCTTTCCATGGATACAGTCCTCTTGTTTGATAACTCTATGCTTTTTTTCCTTAGTGTGTCTGGTAAATCTTTATTGAATGCTAAACATTTCGTATACAAAATCACAGAACACACACATATACACACATATCTATCTATCTATCTATCTATCTATCTATCTATCTATCTATCTATCTGAAGTAAATATTGGCTGAGTGTGGTGGCACATGCCTGTAATCCCAACACTTTGGGAGGCTGATGCAAGTGGATCACTTGAGGTCAGGAGTTTGAGACCAGCCTGGCCAACATGGTGAAACCCTGTCTCTACTAAAAACAGAAAAATTCGTCATGCATGGTGGCAGGCACCTGTAATCCCAGCTACTTTCGAGGCTGAGGCAGAAGAATTGCTTGAACCCAGGAGGCAGAGGTTGCAGTGAGCCAAAATGGCACTGCTGCCCTCAAGCCTGGGTGGCAGAGCTAGACTCCATCTCTAAATAATTAATAAAGTATATGTGTACAGATAAAAAATTATCTATGTACACATATTTTATATGTGTGTCTGTGCGTTTTCTTATGCTGTCCACTGCTGTCAGGTAGCTGTCGGAGTAAGAAATCCCCTCAATACATTCAGGAACAGAGCTGACTGGAGACTAAGTGCCAGACTTCATAAACCTTGTTCTGATAGAGTGTCAGGCTTCATAAAGAAACTTTTACTTTGAGGCTCATCTTAGGGCATATATCTTGAGGGGTCCCAGTTGAGTGCCTATGAATTTTACAAGGGTCAACCCGCTGCTTGACCACTTTTTTTCTCTCACACTGCAAGAATGACAAATTCTACTCTCAGATTTGCTGTAACTTTCTGTTTTTCTCTCATCATTAACAGCTTAGTAATAAAAAATGCTTGTAAAGAAAACTACTGCACAGAATTGGCCTTAAATCTCTGTACCTTGTATTTTCTAGAATCTTGATGCTTCACGTCTTGGTTGCATACAAACCCCTCTTTTTTGCTTCTTGTCTTGTCTCAGATGAGCCTTTGAACTTCGACTTTTTAGTTAATGCTGGAATTAGTTAAGACACTGGGGGAAATGTTGGGAAAGAATGATTGTGTTTTAAAATGTGAGGACATGAGATTTTGGAGGGGCCACTGAAAGAATGATATGGTTTGCCTGTGATCCCACCCAAATCTCATCTTAGATTGTAGTTCCATAATCTCCATGTGTCATGGGAGCGACCTGTTGGGAGGCAATTGAATCATAGGGGCAGTTTCACCCATGCTGTTCTTATGATTGTGAGTTCTCACAAGATCTGATGGTTTTAGTGGGGGCTTTTCCCTTTTTGCTTGGCTCTTGTCTCTCCTGATGCCTTGTGAAGAAGGATGTTTTTGCTCCCCTTCTGCCATGATTGTAAGTTTCCTGAGGCCTCCCCAGTGACACAGAACTGTGAGTCAATTAAACATCTTCTCTTTATAAATTACCCAGTATCAGGCAGTTATTTATATCATTGTGAGAACAAACTAATACACATGCCTTCAAAAATATTTCCCGATTTTATTCAGCTCCATTGGATACAGGCCTCTAGGTTGTCCTAGAAGTGCCAAGTGTGGAAGTCTTGAGTGTGTATGAATTAAATATATTAGCCCCCAAATCTTTTCATCAGAAGAATAAAATGATAGAAAATTTTTCATAAAATGCCTTAAAACTCTAATAATATACATGATAGGAAGATACCTGACAGGAAATATGTAGAGAGAAATGTGTAATTAATGTCTTTTCTCAAAAGGTTTTACTTTCATTCTTTAATGTCAGATCATATGAACAAGAATTTTAACACTAAGCGAGGGAAATTTCATTTTACTTTTCCATACAATATTACTGTTAGACTTTTGAAAAACTTTCACCCCATCATTAATTAGCATTTTAGCTTCTTTCCTCCTGTGAACTTAATTAGATGACTTGAGTAGTCAGGATAGCTCAGAGCCATAAGAACTAATCCAAAACAGAAAAAAGAATTAACCCAGCAATGACTTTTTCTCAATTTTACCTAGAACTGCTGGACAAGAGGCACTCTTTATTTTATAATTCAACTGTTCTTATGCTATATGAATTTTATAACAATTTTTCTAAACAACTTAGCATGAATATATACAGATTTATGTTATTCCTAATTGTTTCATTTGAGCATATGATGTTCCTCCCATTTTTGCAAGCTTCTTATTGATAAAGTCTAGACATTCACAGAGTGTAAGACTGCTCATATATTTTATGAAGTACATTTATCTAAATATATATCTATATATATGTATATGTTGTAAGTGAGTATCAAATTACAATACAGTAATAAAAAGGGAAATATCCAAATTAAAAACAGGTCAACAATCTTAATAGATATTTCTTCAAAAAATGTAAAATTGGCTTCTAAGCATATTATAAAATGCTCAACTTGATTAACCATCAGATAACTGCTAGTCAAAACCACAATGACATACCATTTGCACCTCCCAAGAATGCCTAAAATCATAAAGATAAATCACAACTTTTGGTAAGGATGTGGGGAAATTTGCACCCTTTTATGCTATTGGTGGGAACATAAAATGGTGGAGCTTGTTGTAAATCAGTCTGGCAATTCTCCAAAAAGTAAAACCTAGAGTTACCATATGACCCAAAGTCTCTACTCCTAGATGTATACCTTAAGGAATCAAAATATGTGTTTACATAAAAATCTATAAAACAAATTATTATAAAAGATTTATTTACAATAGCCCAAAGTAGAACAACCCCAAATATCCAAAACTGATAAGAGAGCAAATGAAATGTTTATATGTATTTGTTTTCTACTGATGCTGTAAAGATACTACAATTTAGTGGATTAGACATCTGAAATGAGTTGCAAAGGAATATAATAACTGCACTATCAGAGGTGTGTTTCTTCTGGTGGCTTGAGGGGATTATATGTACCTTTATCCCTTCCAGCTACTAGAGGATGCTTTTATTCCTTGACTTGAGGCTTTATCCTAAACCTTCAGGAAAGTATTTGCATCACTCTGGCCTCTGCTTTCTTCATCACATCTTGTTCCTGACTCTAACTCACCTTCTTATTCCATCTTCTTACAGCATTTGGCCCACCTGGATACTGTAGGATAGTCTTCCCTAGATCCTTAGCTCAGTCACATCTCAAAGTTCTTAATCATATCAGCACAGTTATTTTTGCCATATAAGTTCATCTATTTATAAGTTCTGTGATTAAGATATAGACATCTTTAAGGGGTAATTATTCTGCTTATCATACCACACAATAAAATATTATTCAACAATAAATGACTCAAGCTGGATGAACCTTGAAAACATTATGCTAAGAAACAGAAACCAACCACTAAATAACATATATTGTATAGTTCAATCTATATGTAATGTCCAGAATAGGTAAATCTACAAAATAATAACATAGCATCATGGTTGCTTAAGACTGGATAGAAAGGGAGAATGACTACTAATAAATAAGGGGTTACTGTTAAGAAGGTACCATTAGGTGACAAAAATGTTGGATAACTGATTATGGTAATGGCTGTATAGCTCTCTGAACCTATTTAAAACAATTGAATTGCATAATTTACATAAGTAAATTGTATAGCATGTGAGTTATATATCAAGAGAACTGTTATGAAAAATAAAGAAATTAGAACATATTTTGAATTAAAACAAAATAAAAACAGAGCAAAAATCTGTGAAATGTACATAAAGATATGGCTAAAGTAGTACTTATTAAGAAATTTATAACATTAAATTCTTATAAAAGTGGAACACTCTAAAATAAATAAGCAGCTTCTTTTTTAAAAACTTGAGAAATAATTTCAAATTAAACAGAAAGTAATTACAATAAAGGAAATAAAGATTGGAAATCAATAAAGCAAATATAAAAATAATAGATAAAGCTGGGCCTTTGAAAATATCAATATAATTAATAACACATCTGACTCATTCTGGTAAAAGAGAACATAAAATTTGCCAATTTCAGGTATGAGAGATGATGAGAAATAGTATCATATATTCTCTAGTTGTAAAAGGATAATAAGGGAATATTTTGCAAAATTCTAAGTCAGTATACAAAAACATAGATAAAAAACATATTCTTTAAAAGACACAAATTACAAAAGCTCACACAAAAGGCATTGACAACATGAATACTTTTATATCTATTAGAGATCTTGAAAATATAGTTTAAAAACCTTCGTGGAAAAAATAAAACCCTCCAGGTTCAGATGGCTTCTTTGGTAAATTTTGCAAATAATTCCAAAGAAAATTATATTCAAAACTATTCCAGAAAATTGTAGAGAAGGAAATAATTGTGTAATTCTATGAAGCATTATTATGCTAATACAAAACTGACATAAAAATGAAAAGAAAATTTTTCTACAGATTAATATCCCTTATTTCTAAACATGCAACAATTCTCAACATTACTTTTACAAAAATTAAAAGTTAGTTTAAAATGTATAATCAATGTACGGTCAATAATGTAATTTACTGTATTAATAAACTGAAAACAATAAAATATACACAGTCATATAAATAGATGCAGAATAAACATTTTGCATAATCCAACAATGATTCCTGGTAGTGAAAACTCTCAGCAAACTAATAATATAATAAAATTTTCCCATATATACAAAACTGTAGCTTATATCACACTTAATTGCGAAAGCTAGATTTCTTCCTAAAATCAATATTAAGAGAGGAAGTTCAATCAACATAGTGAAGGTTCTAAAACAATAAGAGAAGAAAAAAAGTCATTCACTTTGCAAAGAAAGAAGTAAACATGTTTTTATTCAAAGAAAAAATGACCCATTATGTAGAAAATCTAATGAGATATGGCAAAAATCTAATCAGCAATTTTAAGAAATTTACTGAAGAAAATATTGATCTACATATTTGTAATGAACAATTAGAAATTAATAAATAATTCATTTTATGCAATTTTCATTGCAATAATCCTTAAAATAAATACTTAGTCACAAATTGCACAAAAAATATGCAAGCCGAAACACTGAAAACAACAAAATGTTACTATGAGAAACTAAAATCTAAATTAATGGAGAGTTTTAAAACATTCATGGGTCAGCCGATTCTATATAGTCTATGTTCTCCTCAAATTGATCTAGAGATTCAACAAAATTCCAATTCTAATCTATGGTGGATTTTATAAAAATTGACACCAATTCCAGGATTGTGTGTATGTGTGTGTGTGTGTTTGTGTGTGTGTGTATGTGTGTGTGTGTGTGTGTGAATCCAAAGAATCTAAATTAGCTAAAACTTCTTTGCTAAAGAATAAAATTGGAAGACTTAACACTACTTAAAGACTTATTCTAAAACTACATTAACCATGAAGGTAGAGAATTGACATAAAAACAGACATACAGAAAATGAACAGAACACAGAGTCCAGGAACATACACAGTGATACATGAAAACTAATTGTGGCAAACATGCAAAGGAAACTAAGTAGAGAAAGTATAAACTTTTCAACAAATGGACCTGGAAAGATTGGATATCAGTGTGTAAAAAATGAACTTTGATATATAGCTAATATATACACAAAAATTAACTCAAAATACATCACAGACCTAAATCTAACACTTGGAACTATAAAACTTTTATATGTAATTTGTGAACTTGGGCTTGACAAATATTTCTGAGGTATGAATCACAAGACACGGTGTTGGGAGTATCAAAGAAGAATTCAGAGTTAACCAAGGAAAAATATCTGCAAGTCATATACCTGATGTAGGACTTGTATCTGGAATTTGTAAAGATGGTCAAATAATTATTTTTAAGAAAGACAACAGCTTTGTACAGATAACTTATCAAAGTACATATATTAATAGTGAATACTTATATAAATCAATGCTCATCATAATAGTCATTAATACAATTTAAATTGAGACCATGATGAGACAGTACAATGTACTTACTGAAATGACTAAATTTAAGTATTCTGACTATATAATCTGTTAGCAAGAATGGTGGCAATCTGAAATAAACACATATTGCTGGTAGGAATGCAAAATAATAGAATCACTTAGGCAAACATCTTGGTGATTTCTTAAAATGTTCAAATACATTTACTATTTAACCTAGCCGTTTTCATTTCTGCATATTATCACAAGAGAAATAAAAACATATATCCTTTGAAAAGTGTGCACTAAAATTCATAGGGGCTTTATTTATAAGAGCTGAAACTAGAAATGATCAAAATGTTCCGTTACAGGTGTATAGATAAACTCTGACATATTTGTACAATAGAATACTGCTTATCAGTAAAAATAAATAAATCATTGATATATGGTACAACCTGAACCAATTTCAAAATAAGTATGTAATGTAAAAGAAGCTAGATGAAAAATAAATATTGTGGTAGCATTTATATAAAATTCTAGAAAATAAAAATTAACCTACTGTGAGAGGTGATGTTATAAATTGAATTGTGTCTCATCAAAATACATATGTCAGAGTCCTAAACTGTAATTTTTATGTACTTGGAAATAATATCTTTACAGAGGCAATTAAGGTTAAATGAAATTGTAAGGATAAAGTCCCTAATTCAATATGACTAGTGTCCTTATAAAAAGAGAGCATGACACCAGGTATGTATACACACAGGGAACAGGCCATATGAGGACATGGGGAGATCGGGGCTGTCTACAAGCCAAGAATAGAGGTCTTTTCCTGAAAAAGGAGAAACCAAACCTACAAGCACCTTGATCTTGGACTTCCAGCCCTGAGAATTGCAAGAAATAAACGTCCGTTGTTTAAGCCACCGAATCTGGTATTTTGTTATGGCTGTCCTAGAAAACTAATGCAAATCATAAATAATATCACTGTTTATAAATACAGACCTTCATATTCTGTTGAATGGATAAATATAATGTGGAAAATACATGCAGTGAAAGATAGTACAACAGAAAAGAAAGATCAAATGGTTGCCACGTGCAACAGCAGGTTAAATACGGCGCTACAATGTTGAGAGAAAGAAGCCAGACACAACACATATCACTATATAATTCTATTTATACAATTCAAGAACAGGCAAATTAACCTATGCTGTTGAAGTCAGGTTACTGGATACTTTAGAAAGGACTAAAGTTGCTTGGATAAGTTTCATCCGGCCACATGGGGGCCTTCTGAGTCCTGGTCATCTAGTATTTCTTCATCTGGGTATGAGTAGCAGGAAGGACAACCCAAGGGGCAGCAATGACAAGCTTTCATCAGGCTTTCCGTTTATATTCAGAGTGGGGTCAATCAGTGTCTTTGGTGCCCATTTTTTATTAGATAAGACTTTTTACTGAAGCACAATATACATACTAAAAAGCATACAGATTAAAAGGGGTTAGTTCCAATACTTTTTTCTAAAGTAAACATATCAGACATCAATGGGCTGAATAAGCCTTCTGTACCATGAAGAGTTTTCCAGAGACTTTGGAAATCCAACCATCTGAAGGAATATTTCTGAGAAAGGGAGCAATACCCTTGGCAGCTGCTGCCTTTCTTCTGATTGGATTAAGGGATATTAAAGATGAGAGTCCTCCATTATTTAGGAGAAAACCTTTTATCTCAGTTCCTGTTGAAATTCAAATCTGAAGTGCTGCCGAAAAGTTGTGGAGAATTTTGAAGAATTTCTTTACTCTTAAGGAGGACAAACAAAAAAGAGTCTTTGTCACAAACAATAGAAAAAGACAACATATCAAGTCGGAAAATATATGCAGATAGATAGATAGATAGATAGATGATAAATGAAGTGGGTGGTAAAAGCGCACTTTTGTAAGCAAGTGTTTCTGCTATGATTTTGTTACTCATGTGTTCATGTTTGTGAGTAACAACATTGTAGCCAACACTATAAAACTTATTCTTTAATTACAGTAATGGCCCTGAACTTTCAATAAATAGCCAGGGTTTGCTTTTCCCCCTGGAAAAGAAAGGCTTCATCCCAGACTTGTAGTTGCTCTGCTTTCTGGGTACCATGAGATATTGAAGGACTGCCAGCACTGAGGGTTCTGGAGAAACATCTCCTCCTAGTGAGTTACCAGGTATAACCTGCAGCAAATGCTCCCTACTGTTACTCTCTTACTGGGTTCCTACAAGCAGCTAATCTAGGCCTTAGTGAAGATATTATTTTTCATTCAAACTCCATAAAAGTTTGTGCCCAACTACACGAAATTAAACAGAGGCGCAACCAAATATGGAATACTACAGAGTAAGGAAAACACCAAAATGACGTTTTATTTTGGCACAAAAAAAAATTGCTTGGAAAACTATACTGCAAAGTCAATTTGCAAATGTAGAATAAAAATTTCATTCAAATTTTATACATAAGGCCAGTTCCACAAGTGAATATATGTATATGTGTGGGGAAAAGAGAGGTGAGGGGTAGGAGACTGAAAGGTTGAAAGGTTGATTGATTGAGGTGTCATGTGTAAAGTTTCTTCTCATTTGCTTCTTTTTATTTTTTTTTCACTTTCCAAATACATATAATTGTTTCCTTTTACTACTCAAATAGAAAAACCAATACATTTACTTAATGAAAAATGAAGTAACCTTTAAAACCTTTGAAAGGCAAATTTGTCTGCAAAACTGCTTTTGTATATTCGATTCTTGGGATGTCATAATAAAAAGCAAAGTTATATTCCATCTTTTCATGCCTTTTAAATTCCATTTTTCTTTCTACTCATACACATTTCTGGGATTCCGAAAAGTGTAGCTTCAGATGTATTAGATATCTTATTAAATGATTCTCTCTGATGCATCATGTAGAAAAATAATCTACATGAAATCCACATACATCAGTAGTTTTCTAAAAAAAAAATCTTCCTCATGAACAATACTTTTAGGAGGTAGGCCTTATTCTTATAGTCATTTCATCAAAAATGTAGCAGGCATCCCTTTTTTAAATTATAGATCTACTATTCAAATAAAGACATCTTAACCCTCCCTTCCACTCTTTCCTTTCTCCCTCTTCATCCCTCTCATCCACTCCCCTTTCCTGTCTTCTTTTCTGCTTTCCTGTCTTTCTTTCCTTCCTGCAAATGAATCCTATATTCAATTACATATATAGTTTAGGTATTTTTGTCTGGTATCCTCTTTTGTCTGTTGCATTTTAAAAACCACTTTCAAGAACTTGTTTCAACAGTCACAAGGATTAACTATGTAATATGTTCATAAATGTAATCTTTCTTAAATAGCCATTTAATGGAGTAATTACCTGAAATCATCTTCACATATTTATGCTAATTGTTTGTATCCCCTGTAGCATAACTGTTTCTCCTTTAACATGCACACCTTCTCCATATATGCCATTGCCTTCAAAGAATCAGGACAATCACTTGGAAGATTTATGTTTAAAAGAACTCCTTCTTTTTTTTTTTGAGGTGGAGTCGTGCTCTGTTACCCAGGCTGGAGTGCGGTGGGCTATCTGGGCTCACTGCAACTTCCACCCTCCCACTTCTTCCAACTATTTAAAATGTTTCATTTCGAAATATTCATCATTTTTTGCCTGAATTCATCAAATATTTTCCCTAATCCTCTTATCCATTTATCAATTCACATTCTTTAAAGTTGTGTTGGCAATCCTAAACTAAGCCAGTAGATGTAAAAGTCATAGAAGGCAAGGGTGAAAGACTGACAATGTGACTGCCATTTCTGTGTATCTCCATTTTTGCTATGGGGACTCTATTCCTAGCATCAATCATGAACATGGGACAATGTTGACAAAGTAGTTGATTTTATTGGTTTCAATGGACTTGGCTTTACATTCAGAGGATCGACAATTTTCTTCTTAATGGTTGAGATTCGCTGATATCTATGCTCATTACAATTGTTTTGTAAGACTTAAAAATTTTACCAAAATTTTATAATGTAAATCACTTTGGGCTTTTCCACTGGAGGCATACATACCTACCACCAGCGCTGCCGGCATATCTCTAGTGATCCCTGAGAAGTTCCAGCATATTTTGCTAGTACTGGATACCAGCATCAATGGGGAGTGAAAAACAGCCTCTGCCATCCTGCCTTTAAGGATGTAGGCCAACGATACACTCATGTGGTGTTGAGGAAAGCAGATATTGACCTCACCAAGAGGACAGGAGAATTCACGGAGGAGGAGGTGGTTTGTGTTATCACCATTATGCAGAATCCACACTAGCACAAGATCCCAGACTGGTTTGTGAACAGAGAGCGGATGTAAAGGATGGAAAATACATCCAGATCCTGGCCAATAGTTTGGACAATGAGCTGCATGAAGACCTGAAGCAATTAAAGAAGATTCCAGCCGGTAGAGGGCTGAGCCACTTCGGGGGCCTTCGTGTCCAATACCAGTACAGCAAGACTACTGGCTGCCATAGTCATATTGTGGGTGAAGAAGAAATAAGTCTGTAGGTTTTGTCTGTTAATAAATCACTTTGGTAGAATAATTGCTGTTTGAAATGTAATATGTTTTATCTTCTGGGTAAGTGAAATCTTTTCATGAAAAAAATAAATCAAGTCAGCTGTATTATATCAGTTGGTTTGACTTCTATATTGATTTGTATTATCTGATAGCAGATTAAATATATTTAATTCACTAGTTGACCTGATTGTGTAAGTAGCCAAAGAAGCACTGGGCTAAATAACTGTAGAGACCTTCCATATCAGTTGAATGATTTGTCTTGGTTGGTTCAATGCCCTGAAATTCTGGGCATTCTCTCAACCAAGAATTTCAGGTGGTTATGATAATGTTGCCACCTCTTCACTATAATCACGCTTAATTAGTTGCAGCAGGTGGTAGTAGCTGGCACAGTTGAATAGTTCTCCTCCCTTCACCAACAATTGGCTATTTGTTCAGCAAATAAAAAGGACTCCACAGGAGAAATAGAAAAATAGCTGTGGGCTAGCTGTGGTTCTACCAATTCCTTTATTCTCTTGTTTCTTTTCCACTATAGAATTTATTCCTTTTTTCTTTAATAGAGAAAATAGCATGTTACCTTTTCCAGGGAAATACATTCTATGTATTTAGTAAGAACCCTTTAAAATGTAGGAACTGAATTTAGCAATCTGAAACAGAAAGTACTGTTTGAGGTTTTCTTGGCTAGCAAAAGTCACTTTTTTAAATGCCATTGTCAGTGTTAATTAGCCCCATTTAGCCATTTTAAAATGTATACATCGTTCAGAATAGCATGTTGTACACAATAAATATGTAAAATTTAATTTGTTATTTAAAAATTAAAAATAAATGAATAAATGCATGGAAAAATAGTTCTACATATATTTAAAAAGAGAATGGAGGCTTTGTTAGGTAACATTGTTTTCTAGCATAACAATATTATACAGATTTCTTTAAAATTCCATTGATATACTTAATTGTATATCATACTTGCACATGTACACAAACACACTAAAACACACTAACAGTTTATGTAAGTAGAGAGAATCAGAAATGATATTTTGAGTGTGAAATAAACTTTCTTTCCATTTAAAAACAATGCTGATTTGTCATTTAGTGTGTTATTTTCTCAAAATGATTCTGTTTCCTTTATCTCCCCTTTGTGTTTATTAAAATAATACTGTTTATTAATATAACTATATGTTTAATTATTAAGAAAATTCCTTACTATAATTTTTTTGTTTCACTTGGTTTTTAAGGTGCTTTAATAAGCCTTGCTTTATCTCTTTGGATTTTCTTATGTGTGCTCTATAATTTTCATTTTATAAAATAGATATATTATCTAGTTTAGGGGAATATAATGTGTTTGTAATTCCCAGCATTTTAAAATGAAAACATGAAAAAAATAACCTATTATGACAGGTGGTTTGAAGGCTATATGTTGGGATCTTACTTAGACTAAAAGAAAACTAATATTTGTACTGTTAACAAATAACATTATTATTAAAAAAATGAATTAGTGCCTGAATTTGTGCATTGAATTTTTTTCTATTTTCTTCTGGAGTTTCTCTAGTAGCAATTTTTCTTTATTTCTAGGAACAATCAATGTTTTCCAGAAAAAAAGTACAGATAAAGAAAACATAATTTTTAATGCTTTAAGAAAGTAGGAAAATGACTTGTTTCTGCATGTTTTCATTCAAATGGGCTATTTTTGTAAACAACATATAATTTACTCATATATAATACATCAGAAACATTTATATTGTTAAAATTTGTGCTGATGCTTCAAATAAAATTTGAAGTATTTCATATATTAAAATTGGTATAAGATGTATGTGAAAGTTCTGAAAAATAAAAATAAATTCCCACAATTCAACTTGAATGCCAGAACATTAGCAATGTCACTGATTATTATATGTGTGTTTTCCCAATTCTCCCTTTTTTATGTAAGTGTAACAGATATCTTGAATTTTATATTTATCTCTGCGTTAATTTTAAAAGATAGATTTACCATTGTTCCAGATTCTCAACTCAGTGTCAACTTCACCCTCTCTTATATTTTGCCTGTCTCATAACAGTGAAGCCTAAAGCCATATTTCTTTAACACAACCGCCAACAGCATTTTGGGTTAGTTTTCCATATTAAGAAGCCTGTAATATTTGAAAGTCAGAAGAGAAGGAAATATCAGCCTCCAAAGAGAACAGAATGATTTTGATCATTATTTAGGCATTTTCATTGCAAATCATTGATGCTACTACTAGCCAATAAGATCACAAGGTTATTTTCTGATATTTCTACATCATCCTGATATTTTGAAGTCAGTGCAATGTTCTCTGCCTTTGGCTTCCCCATTCTTTAAGGGATTCTGTAAGCCTTTAATTCCCTATTCATTACTATTTCTGCCTCCTGTACATAGGAAAATATCTGTGTTCATTTCTGAACTGAAAAGACAATGCATTCCCAAATATAGTTTCTGGGTTTTTTTTGAGCTTCAGTAAAGTATATTAAATTCAAAATTGTCCTATGTGTCTTGCTTTTCCACCAACACTATATGCCTATTATTGATCTATGGTATTTTATGTATATGTTGAGATTATTATTTAGTGTTGTTAAATATCCCATTGTATGACTACAGCACAGTTTCTTAATAATATTTTCTGCCCTTGGTTTACCCATGTTACAAGAGTTTCTGTAAGTCTTTAATTTCCTATTATTTGTGCTGATAAACATTTGGTTTGCTATTATTTTTGATTTTCCTTTTTTATTATTTTGTTTTCTGTTTTTTTCTACTATAAGCAAGATGGCTAGTTGCATTCTTCAGAAAGTCTTTTTGGTGCACATTTGCAAGACTTTTCTAGATTTCTTGAACCTTCTCCTAGGCCTCTCTGTGCACCTCCTTGTAAATTCAGTTTTAACAAAGAACTCAGCTCAGTCAGTAGAGCACAAATCTACCACCCTCCATATCTGATGGCTTTCAATATCTGATCCAATTCGTCATCTGCCATAGCTTCGTAGGTGATACTGGCATATATTCAGAAAGAATCTGTTAAAGTCTGTTCATCTAGAATCCTCTTTGCCTTTGCATCTAGTAACCCCATCCTACTCTTTGGGTATAAACTCTACGTGCTCATGCTGTATTTGAAGTTCAGCCCAATGTCTATCCCCCACTGCAAGACCTCATTGCAGTGGTCCCTATGTTTATTGCAATGGCTTTGAATGAAGTGCTTTAATAAATATCATTGGATAATTTTTTCTTTAATAGTTCCTACATTAAAAATGGAATTACTTAGAAGTATCTGCATTTTCTACTTGAAGCAATGAAGCTAAATTGTTTTTAGAATTGATTATACTAATTCCAATTGCAAATGTATTAAAAATACCTATTTCTCATATATTTGCATAGTTGTGGCATTGTGTAGATTTACTGGTATGCTTATTTAATGAACTTAAATTAGTATCTTATTGTAGTTTTGGTGTGTAGCCCTCATTAATAAGATTAAATAATCTGCCTGTAGTAATTTCTTATTTTATGTTTTGTGAAATACTTGTTAAAATGACTATCAAATTTTCCAATTATGTTTTCTGTTTATTGCGTTTTTGGAATTTATTAAATTATCAAGATATAATACCATTGAAATACATTTATTTCAAATAATTTTTCTCATGTGGTTTGTCTTTTCATTTTCTTTTTAATGTACTTTGAAGAAGAGAATTTTTTACAGTTAGCTTTTTGTGTTTTAAGAAAAACTTCTTTAACCCTATGGTCATAAAGATACCCCTATTTTTATAAAAGCTTTAGATTTTGATTTTGACATTTGTTTGATGTATTCTGGACCTTCTCTTCTCCCTCCCTGTCTTTTGACCTCTCTTTAGTGTATACTACTTCTTTATCTCTCTAGGGTGTATTATAGATAATGTCTGATTCTCTCATCAGCTGGTGTACTCTTATTCTAAACCCACCAATTACAATTTCACTTCTCTTTTCTATATTATTCTTTTCTAAATGTGCTATGTTGGTATTCAAATCATTCTTATTTTTAATGATCTATTATACTCCATTACTTACATTTCTTCTTTTATTTTAACATATCTTATACACATTTATTTCATGTTCTTGATTAAAACCTCAAATATATAAAATCCTTAATCTATTCTCTGCATTTTTTTCTGGTACTCATTCAGGGTGGCTTGTTTTACTGTTTATTTTATTTTGTTGAATCTTATCTGTTAGCATTCTAAGGGTCTAAGCTGAGAAATCTTCACTTCAAGTAGGTTTGAAACATACTTTAAATAGGAATCAAGCTGTCCTAATCAGCTGAGACAATACTAGCTGACTTCTGTAGTACCATACTGCAAAGGGGTTGTACATCTGGCTAGTTGCATACAGATGAGGTGACAGCTGAAGTCAACCCCAGTGCTGACTGCTTCTGAAGATGTTTCTCAACTCAGCAGCATATGTAGTGATCATGCAGTCAGTACAGAATAACTAGGTCATGAGAATCTGTGCTTGGAATTTATGAGACTATTTTATGAATTATGAGCTGCTGGTATACACATTGTGTTGTTTTCTGTCCTGTGTCCTCCAAGAGAACTTGGTGCTGGGTGAAACAGAATATGGACTCTGAGGCTGTTAATCAAAATCATGACCACTTCTGCTAACATAGGAGACTGGGCATCAGATATGCATGAGCTAATTTAAATAACAAAGGAAACTAATGAGAATTTAATCTTTATTTATTGAAGTTTTGTATGATGAAATGAAAAACAAATAATAAAGAAACAGCCCAAAGATTAATTTCTTTAAGTGAAGTGCCAGAATATATCAAGTTAGCATATGAAGGAAATTTCGTTATCTGAGACAATGAGGTTTTCTAAATATATAATCATGTCATCTGCAAACAGAAATAATGTGCCTTCCTCTCTTCCTATTTGAATACACTTTAGTTCTTTCTCTTGCTTGATTGCCCTGGCCAGAACTTCCAATACTACGTTGAATAGGAGTGGTGAGAGAGGGCATCTTTCTCTTGTGCCAGTTTTCAAAGGGAATGCTTCCAGCTTTTCCCATTCAATATGATATTGGTTGTGGGTCTGTCATAAATAGCTCTCATTATTTTGAAATATGCTCCATCAATACCTAGTTTATTGAGTGGTTTTTAGCATGAAGAGGTCTTGAATTTCATTGAAAGACTTTTCTTCATCTATTGAGATAATCATGTGGTTTTTGTCATTGGTTCTGTTTATGTAATGGATTACGTTCATTGATTTGCATCTGTTGAACGAGCCTTCCATCCTAGGGATGAACCTGAGTTGATTGTGGTGAATAAGCTTTTTAATGTGCTGCTGGATTCAGTTTGCCAGTATTTTATTGAAGACTTTCACATCAATGTTTATCAGAGATATTGGCCTGAAATTTTCTTTGTTTATTGTGTCTCTGCCAGGTTTTGATATCAGGATGATGTTGGCCTCATAAAATGAGTTAGGGAGGTGTCTTTCTTTTTCTATTGTTTGGAATAGTTTCAGAAGGAATGGTACCAGCTCTTCTTTGTACCTCTGGTAGAAGTCAACTGTGAATCTGTCTGGTCCTGGGCTATTTTGGTTGGTAGGCAATTAATCACTGCCTCAATTTCAGAACTTGTTATTGATCTATTCAGAGATTTGACTTTTTCCTGGTTTAGTCTTGGGAGGGTGTATGTGTCCATTTCTTCTAGATTTTCTAGTTTATTTGCATAGAGGTTTTTATAGTAGCCACTGATTGTAGTTGGTATTTCTGTGGGATCAGCGATGATGCTCCCTTTCTAATTTTTTATTGTGACTAGTTGATTCTTGTCTCTCTTCCTCTTTTTTAGTCTGGCTAGCAGTCTGTCTATTTTGTTAATCTTTTCAAAAAATCAGCTTCTGGATTCATTGGATTTTGAAGGGTTTTTGTGTTTCTGATCTTATTTATTCCTTGTCTTCTGCTGGTTTTTGAATTTGTTTGCTCTTGCTTCTCTAGTTCTTTTAATTGTGATGTTAGGGTGTCAATTTTAGATCTTTCCTGCTTTCTCCTGTGGCCATTTAGTGCTATAAATTTCCCTCTAAACACTGCTGCAGCTGTGTCTCAGAGATTCTGATATGTTGTGTTGTTATTCTTATTGGTTTCAAATAACTTGTTTATTTCTCCCTTAATTTTGTTATTTACCCAGTAGTGATTCAGAGCAGGTTGTTCAGTTTCCATGTAGTTGTGTGGTTTTGAGTGAGTTTCTTAATCCTGAGTTCTAATTTGATTGCACGGTGATCTGGAAGACTGTTTGTTATGATTTTCATTCTTCTGCATTTGCTGAGAAGTGTTTTACTTAGAATTACATGGTCAGTTTTAGAATACGTGCTATGTGGTGCTGAGAAGAATGTATATTATGTTGATTTGGGGTGGAGAGTTCTGTTGATATCTATTAGGTCTGCTTGGTTCAGATCTGAGTTCAAGTCCTGAATATCCTTGTTAATATTCTGTTTTGTTGATCTATCTAATATTGACAGGGGGTGTTAAAGTCTCCCAGTATTATGTTGTGGGAGTCTAAGTCTCTTTGTAGGTCCCTAAGGGCTTTCTTTATGAATCTGTGTGTTCCTATATTGGGTGTATATATATTTAGGATAGTTGGCCCTTCTTGTTGCATTGATCCCTTTACCATTATGTAATGCCCTTGTTTTGTTGTTGTTGTTTTCTTTTTATCTTGTTGGCTTAAAGTCAGTTTTATCAGAGACTAGGATTGCAATGTCTATTTTTTTTTCTTTCCATTTGCTTGGTAAATCTTCCTCCATCTCTTTATTTTGAGCCTATGTGTATCTTTGCATATGAGATGGATCTCCTGAATATAGCACACCAATAGCTCTTGACTCTTTATTCAATTTGTCAGTCTGTGCCTTTTAATTGGGGCATTTAGCCTGTTTACATTTAAGGGTAATATTGTTGTGTGTTAATTTGGCCCTGTCATTATGATGCTAGCTGGTTATTTTGCCCATTAGTTGATGCAGTTTTTTCATAGTATCGATGGTCTTTACATTTTGGTATGTTTTTGTAGTGTCTAGTACTAGTTTTTCTTTTCAATATTTAATGCTTCCTTCAGGAGCTCTTGTAAGGCAAGCCTGGTAATGACAAAATCCCTCAAAATTTGCTTGTCAGTAAAGGATTTTATTTCTCCTTCTCCTCTGCAGCTTAGTTTGACTGGATATGAAATTATGGGCTAAAAATTATTTTCTTTATTGAATAGGAGTGGTGAGAGAGGGCATCCTTGTCTAGTGCCGGATTTCAAAGGGAATGCTTCCAATTTTTGCCCATTCAGTATGATACTGGCTGTTGGTTTGTTGTAAATAGCTTTTATTATTTTGAGATATGTTCCGTCTATA
>CAUYQU010080309.1:0-72743 GCA_963574635.1 Cheracebus regulus
GATAGCATGGGGAGAAATGCCAGATATAGGTGAAGGGGAGGAAGGCAACAAATAACACTGCCACGTGTGTACCTATGCAACAATATTGTATGTTCTTCACATGTACCCCAAAACCTAAAATGCAATAAAAAAAAAAAAAAAAAGAAAGAAAAAAAAAAGTTACGGAAACAAAACTATGCATGAGGCACCATGAAGAGAGGCAAAAGCAAATGTGCCCTGCTGTCAAGTGCCCTGCCATCATTGACTCCGTATAGTGTAAGAATAAATCTGTTAAAATGTCCAGCAGCCAAGTGAGGGAAAAGAACACCATTAGAAGTTTTCCTTCCAGTAGAACTATCAACCCTCTGGAGATGGGAGATCAGCTGAAAGACACGAAAGACACAGCAATCTACCTTTAAGCAATTATTTACCCCTGTTCCAGCAGATCACCAAATGGAGAGAATCTTTTATAAAAGAGAAAAGGAAAAGAAAGGCTAGATAGAAATGGGATCCAGAAAATATTTCTGGGTGGTAGCATGCTGAAGTCCAGATGGAAATTTAGCATTAATTTGGCTAACACTATTTCAGTCACAGCACATTTTCAGCTATTTATTTTTGTACTGAGCCTCTCCTAGTAAGGTGGTATCAAATGGAAATTTTTTTCTAAGGTGGCATTTCAAATAATAACAATAATAATAAAATCCTGGATCAAGAACACTTTTTCCATTAGCTGCATAAGGAAGCAAAGCAGAGAGTCTGAATGGTCCTATATTTTTTGGCTAATTGAATCTGTTCATGTAAATGACATCTCTTCATTTCTTCCTTTAAAACGTTTTTCTATCCTTTTAAATGATTGGCTCCAACTTTGAGATGCTTGTTTCTTTAGTGTTGATACCCAAATACGAATGCAGTCCTCTAAGTCATACCATGGGGGAAAGGAGAGCTGGAATATGAGAGGCAGATTCTACCCATGCCATGGTTACATATAGAAAATTGATTTTCCAACCATACCAAATGATAAAGTCCATCTTTGATATACTCCTGTCTCACTGCTTTCCAGGTCTTAAGGCATCCGATCTCAGGTCAACTCCCCTTGGAGTGTAATTCAGAACACAGTCCCTTCCCTTTAGAGGTCTCATGCCACAGGGTATGGGTATGTTTTCTTTGGCTAGGCTAGACCTTATGAAAGAAATTATTCTGCTGCCTAACTGACAGAGTTGGGCATGGGGTACAGAGAAATGGAGCCTCTCCCAGTGGCCCTTTGCCTGGAATTTGTCCTAAAAGCATGAAACTAAGCAGGATTTGTAGCAGACAGATGTGGATAATATATGTACTACCTTTCCATTCTGGTGTCTGTTTGTATGAGAATGATAAACTGCAGGATTTTAAATGTGGCCCTCGGTAACGGTGAAGTTGTGAACTCTTGGAGAGACTTGGTCCCAGATTTGATTGGGAAGTCTATTATAGATAGATCTTCTGGCCAAACAAACAACTCCCTCCCCTACCCCCATGCCAAAAAACAAAAACAAAAACAAAAAACGGAAAACAAAAAACTCTCATAATGAGGTCTGCTGGAGCAAGCTTTCTGAAGATGATAATAAGCTAAAGATTTTTAGTATTCCATGAAAAGAATGTATGTTATAAGCAGACAGCAGTCAAATTTGGTGGCTAGTCAACACTGCTTGCCCTAAAACTACCTAAAAACTGGAGCTACTCAGCAGGCCAATGGTGTTTATTCAAATGCCTCTTGTTACCTGGGCCAACATCTTAACCTAGAATTACTGAAGGATCCAAGAGCTTGTTTCTTTGGTTGTTTTGTTTTGGATGAGTTTCCAGACAATTACAGTGAAACTATCGTTGTGTAGTGAAAAGAGTCCCTTTTTGGGTCATATGAGTTCTAGTCTGGCTCTGCCATTTTAACTGTAAGTAAATTGTTATCTTACATATAAAGTGACAGAGATGATTTATATGGCATCAGTGTCACCAGAGTTATCACAGCAAGTCAAACAGAAAAGGTGAGTCTAAAATCAGCAATTGGTACCTCCACTGCCTGAAGTCTAGTGCTTTATGGGAAATATACATTATTGATTATACTATAAAACATTCATTACTTTTTTTCTGGAATTTAAATTGGGAGTAAAACCTGGAAATTGAGATGACCTCTTTCTTGTTCCCTGACTAGCACATTTCTTCTTCTTCTTCTTCTTCTTCTTCTTCTTCTTCTTCTTCTTCTTTTCTTCTTCTTCTTCTTTTCTTCTTCTTCTTCTTCTTCTTTCTTCTTCTTCTTCTTCTTCTTTTCTTCTTCTTCTTCTTTTCTTCTTCTTCTTCTTCTTCTTTCTTCCTCTTCTTCCTCTTCTTCCCCTTCTTCCTCTTCTTCTTCTTCTTCTTCTTCTTTCTTCTTCTTCCTCTTCTTCTTCTTCTTCTTCTTTCTTCTTCTTCTTCTTCTTCTTCTTCTTCTTTCTTCTTCTTCCTCTTCTTCTTCTTCTTCTTCTTCTTCTTTCTTCTTCTTCTTCTTCTTCTTCTTCTTCTTCTTCTTCTTTCTTCTTCTTCTTTCTTTTTTTTTTTTTGAGGCAGAATCTTGATTTGTTGCCCAGGCTGGAGTGTGGAGTGCAGTGGTATGATCGCAGCTCACTGCTATCTCCCTCTCCCAGGTCAAGCAATTCTCTGTCCTCAGCCTCCCAAGCAGCTGAAACTACAGGTGCATGCCACTACGCCCAGCTAATTTTTGTATTTTTTAGTAGAGACGTGGTTTCACCATGTTGGCCAAGATGGTCTCTATCTCTTGACCTCGTGATCCACCCACCTCGGCCTTCCAAAGTGTTGGGAATACAGGTGTGAGCCACTGCACCCAGCCATGTCGAGCACAATCCTTCTAAACCAAGAACTGAACTTCCTGTTTGTACATGGCAGTCAGTTGAGGTCTCAGCTTAGAGCAGTAATTGGCAAATCATGACCCTCAGGCCACATGTAACCTGCAACCACCTGTTTTTGTAAGACTGAAAGCTAAAATGGTCTCCTCCATATATATTTTTCTCTATATTCTAAATAGGTGAAAAATATCAAAACAAGAATACTATTGTACAACAGGAAAAATACACGAAATTCAAATCTCAGTGTCAAATAAAGTTTTGTTGAAACACAGCCACACTCATTTGTTTACTGTTATCTATGGATGCTTTCATACCACCACAACAAAATGAGTAGTAGCATCAGAGACAGTATACCTTGCAAAGCCACAAATTTTTATTATCTTATTATAAAAAAAATTGCCAACCTCCGGCATGGAGGGAGGGTATGAATTGTCAGAAATACGTTAAGAAAGAGAGAAAAGAGAAATAATTGCTAAGAAGAAAAACATAAAAAAGGAAAACCGTAAGATCACTAAATTGTAATTTCAATAATGTTAGCCATATTTAGTAGCCATAGTAGCCAAATAGTACTACTACCATTTTGAAAATATATCACATATATTATTTTATTATTCCTAGGGCAAAAGAAAGTTGTGAGGGAGTAAGATAAGTAAGATACTCTCTATTTTACTGAAGGATAGTAAGGCCCAGAAAAGTTCAACGTGAATCACACAGCTGGTTAGCCACAGATCCAAGACTATAATACAGGACCCTGAAGATTTATTCCAGTAGGCCTGACTTATGTAACATGCAACAGAAGAGGACTGGGGTGAAAGAGGAGGGTCATTCTGGGAAAACTGAATCAAAGCCTTCCTTAAAAGACTGAACTGTTGCCCTTCTACAGAACACACTTAAAACCTTAGGTAGACCATATCATCCCATGTGTTGGTTCTATTAAGGGTCACACACACACACACACACACATGTGTAAAACATTCATGTGATTCTAAAAGATTTACCACTATCCAAACAATCATTGACATACAAACCATTTAGTTTAGACAACACTCTGTTTCAATACCTACACAAATACTCAGTAATTTGGGCCATATTCATATATTCTTTGTAATATGAAACAAAAAGGACAATAATGCTCAGATCTCAAGATTTATATCTTTGAACAAATGACCAAATACCAAATTAAAAATAAAAATGAATTAAATAAGTTATAGATCTAGCAAACTACAGTAATGCCAAAAACTGTCATTTCTGATCCCTACGTCTTGTGAGAAAGTAGCCGATAAATGCAGCAGCGGTCTCTCCCACCTCAGCAATCACCATCAACCCCAAATCCAGAGCAGCTGATACGATTTAGTGGCACAGGAAGAGACAAACATGTGGGAAAGCAAACCCTGAAAGTCAATTGGATTATAAAGTGGAGACTTTTGTGATAAAGGGGACTTAGTTTTACAGCTTATTTGAGCACGAGTGGAGAGAAAAAAGAAAGAAGAAAAATCACTCTGGGTCTCTTTGCTTAAGTTATTTTGCAGATTTATTGAAACGTGCACGTGGTAGAAAATGACTTCCAGAAGTTAGAATTTTAGCTAAGCCATACTGCGGTGGCTGGCTCTCCTGTGCAAACACGGCCTCGTGCTCTGAGCTCTGAGGTAATGTGAGGTAACTGTTTACACTCAGGAGCACTTGACAATGTTAATTGCAGGATGCCTCTGGCCCAGGCTGGCATGGCCCTCCTGGATCCTCCACTCTGATTAGAAATTTGTGAAATATAACACGTCTTGCCAGGTACAATCACGTTTGGGTCAAGCCATTTTTACTGAGTAAAAAAAAGTGGCAAAATATAGTGTAAATACACGTGTGCACGCACGCACGCACACACACACACACACACACACAGGGTAGGTCATAGTAGCCAATGCTGAGTCTACACAAGCCCACTTGAGTAGATATTTTAACTGATCATGACATTCAAAACGATCCAGCCATTCTTCATGGGAGAGGTAGCATTTGGTTGGTTGCGCCTGGCTCTCTACTCTTTCCTGCGGTTAGTGTTTGCTGTGGAACACGGAGCCTTGCTTATTGATAACTGGGAACACTTCATTAAATGCCAATGTACTGGCGAGGTTAAGCAGCTTCACTAATTTCTTGGCTTCCTAATTTCTAGCCAAAAAGTCAACAAACAGATCTGAGCTACGCCTACAGGAATCCAAAACAACCCGTGAATATTGTTTAATCCACTTCATTGGTTTGATCAAATTCACAGGTGGCTTAATGAATCTGGGTAGAAACAGCCACAAGCTTAATTCATAGTAAAACAAAACATGATCAATTTAAGTAATCCATTGAGAGAAATATAGTCGAGCACTTTGTTTGCTGGAAAGTCGTGCTAAAGGGAAATTGCTGTTTACAAAATTTCATGGGGCCCTTTTTGGCTCTGTGTGATGCTGGAAATACTGTCTTCTTCCCCTGGAATTTCTTAGCATTTCATTTAATAATAGTATGTGGGTTAGATATTATCCATGTATAAGCATTTTGTACTATTTTTCCTTCCCTATTAGTTTATCATTTTCTTGAAGTAAAGAATGATGATGCATTTTTGTATTACATACGGCAGAATGTCATCCACACATGAGTTGCTCTAGAAATATGTAATAAAAACAAATTAAGATAATTAATGATGGATAGGCAAAGTTTCTTACATTTCTTTAGGCTCTTCTGTTGTCAGTAATTCTTTCAACATATGCTTAGTAGAGATACTCTTAGTTATAAGCATGGTCCTTGTCACTTCAGGTACACAAATATAAACAGGACACACTCACTGCAGGTAATTTAGGGGAAACATATAATGAGAATAAACATTTTTAACAGAGTACAGAATAGAGTTTATCTTATTAGAGAGGTCCAAACAAAGAAGATTCAAAGGAGAGGCTTTGTCATTTTACTTGTTAATTAATTGCTTTTTCATCTATTAAATACTATTTATTTTAGTCAATCATGAAAAACATCAATAAGTGATAATATTTGTTATCACCTATCTAGTCTTTTGTGCTGTAAGCTACTTGCAATATATTATATGTATGAATTCATTAAATCCTCACAACACATTGGTGAGGTATGTATTATTATCATCTCTATTCGACAGATGAAAAAACCTGGGGAACAGAGAGATGTTAAGTAACGTGTGCAGTATCACACAGTACATAATTAGTGGAGCTGGAATCTGATCCCAGGCACTCTGGCTCAAGGGTTGCCCTATTAACCAAAATATTCATGTTGGCTTCATACTTGCCCTTTTAGAGTTTATGATCTAGAAGGAAAGAAGTGTATAAGCAAGTAAACACAGAAGAATTTTACTAGTTCCAATAGGTGTGAGGTTGGAAATGGTCTGAGATAAGAAATTATGGGGCTCGCTAGCATGAGAGTGGAGAGAAGCTAGGCAGATAGAGTGTTTAGAAGAGGTCTCTCAGAAGTGTGGCCTTTAAATAGAGTTTAATGATGAGGGCTCCAAGCAAGCTAAGAGAAGCCGAAGAAACACCATTCTGGATGGAGGAAATAATAAGATAAAGGCCACAGAGAAGTTAGAAAAATATTAGTGAGGCATGTTCTAAGAGTAAATGTTGTGAACACAAAAGAGAGTGATGATGTCTTCCAAAAGGGCAGGGAAAGGCCACAAAGGGCTTTGCAGACTGTAGTGGGGACAGATACTCCTAATGGTTCTAGGAAGCCACCGAGTAGTCCAAGTAAAGCTCAAGAACAAGGCAAATGGTAGATGGTTTTAAAAGGATAAAGTAGACTTGGGCTTAGGATATAATACTTTCCAAAATTTGAAACATAAAGTTATACCTGTTGATGTACTATACTAAACTCTAAGATGTATGATATATAATTCCATTTAACTCACCAACAAAAGGATTGCTAGATGCCAGGTGCTGTGCTAAACATTAATGCAAAAATGTACATATCTCAAATAAGATCTCTGTGCATACTAGATTTAAATAAGGGCACAGGCGATACAACGTTCATTGCTCCCTAAGGGAGTTCAAATCCCAGTTGTGCAACCTTGGCATATTACTTACATGCTATATGCCTCAGATAGAATGGGATGATAATAAAATATGTGGTTTAGAAAGTGAGGATGAGCAAAAGAGATGATACAGACAATACAAAGTGTCTAGACTATAAAATAAGTCAGCTACTTCCATGAAGATATAATAATATTATATAATTATCCTTAAGAAAATATTAGGTATTCATTCTGTCTCTATCTACTAATGAGTACACACACACATAATTTAATAAAACTAAAAACAGAGAGCAATTCATTGCTTGTTAAGTGACAAAACAAATTCTAAAAAGATTTTTTAAAGCTACAGGATTTCAAAGAATGGAGAAACCAGAGAAAGCGTCTGCAGTGAAGATCTTTTGAGCCCTGCCTGCTCTGAGACCACCGACTGTAAATAGCACTAAGCAGGCCAATGTAGTTTGAGTTTTAAATTTCTATTTTGGGCACTATTTGGAACTCAGCTTTTTTCAGATGTATCCTAAACTCACCAAGATTTTTCAGGCCATGAAAGGGAATATGTAACCTTGGATTCGTACATTTGACCATATGCTGGCAGAACCTATCACAACAGTGTTTAGAAAATAATTCAATAGAAGACAAGTCATGCTGATGCCACCCAAATCTATGTCATCTGTAATTACAACAAAATAGTCTTAGAGTATAGATGTAATATCACATACAATTTTAGGAAGTAAGATATGGGGAAAAGGCTTAATATTTAGTAATGGATGGTAAATTCTGTAGCATAATTAGGTTTCTCATAAAATGCTTTATCAACATTTCATCTTGTACATAAAATTATAATACCAAATTAGAATGATGTTTGCAAACACATATACGTAGATCTTAGAAGAGTAATTTTCTCTCTTGATAGCTTTATAACATAGAATAATCTGAAGAACTATAGCATATAGATATATTGAAATAAATTGCAAGAATGCCAGAAAATGAGGCCTCCATGGTATAAAATGAAATAAGAATCATCAAGTTAAATTCATTTTGTTTTTTAATGTGGACTTTGAGAATGGCACTTATTACAAAATAGAAACTTAAGAGTAATTTTTGTGGAGTATGTGTTTTGCATCTCATGTAATAAATACATAAAGAAAATTGCCACGAGTTGTGAAAATTATTTTCTTCATTTCAACCAGGAGCTTTGTTCTTCAAAATGATAATGTGGTGTTAAAAGTTTGATTGCAAAATGGCTGTGCTCTGGGGGCAGCTTCTGTGCTGCTTTTGTGGTTTCTGCTGATACAAATTTGATATTTTACAAATGCAGAATATGAAATATATTCCTAACATGTGTTTCATACACTTATAATACACCAAAATGTAAAACAGCATATGCTTGGGACATTTCTTGGCTGTCCCAAGATATAGTGCTTAATGCACTGTATCTGGAACCTGTTAAATGTTATTATAGAAATAATTGAAACATTTCACACAGTTTCATGCAGTGAATTTTGCATGTTAAACTCATACTCCTTTCTTCAGACATAGAGGACTTTACATGACTGATACACAAATGTTTCCATTAGAATCAGGAACACAGACATGGTGTTTCTTTTTATGAACCAGTGTTAGGTAAACTTTGGCGGTATTTCAGACTTAATTTTGCCAACAACCACCTATCACTGAATAGATTCATGAAGAAAGGTTTTTCTACAAATAAATTAATGAAAATAAAAATAGACAAGATTTCTACTTTCATAATTTAAAAATGACATCCCTATTCCTCTTAAGTTCATTTTTCTCCATCTATTTCTTTGCTGAATGTTCTTTGTTTACCCTAGTATTTTATCACATCAGTATTTTCTCAGCGACAAGTTATAATATTTAATCATTCAGATATAACTCTTGCTTTAACTTTTTTATGACAAATGTAATCAGTTTCTAGTAAGATTTCTGGCTTCAATTT
This sequence comes from Cheracebus regulus, assembly GCA_963574635.1. Lineage (NCBI taxonomy): Eukaryota > Metazoa > Chordata > Mammalia > Primates > Pitheciidae > Cheracebus > Cheracebus regulus. Next base: position 8,828 of record CAUYQU010080309.1, read on the forward strand.
AAACAAATTGGAAGCTTGTAATTCCTATAGAGAATTCAGAAATAAACGGCCTGAGAGTTGATTCTGTCTTCTCTTTTTAATCTAAAATTACATAGAGTGCCTGATTACGTTGCTGGCAGCTATAGAAAGATTTAGAAAGTCTGATATGATTCAATAATAACATTAAATTATTATTCAATACTATTATTTTTTTGAGACAGGGTCTCACTCTGTCACCCAGGCTGTAGTACAATGGCATGATCATGGCTCACTGCAGCTTCAACCTCCCCAGGCTCAGGTGATTCTCCCCGCTCTCCCCCTTGGCCTCTGGAGTAGCTGGGATGACAGATACATGCCAATTTGCCTGGCTAAATTTTATATATTTTTGAAGAGAAAATTTCACCATGTTACCCAGGCTGGTCTTGAATTCCTGGGCTCAAGCAACCTGCCTCAGCCTCCCAAAGTGCTAGGATTACAGGCTTGAGCCACTGAAACCTCCCCAATTTTAATTTTGTATTTCTGAGAACTGAATGTCACTATTATTTCCAGATCATTTAGAAACTACATAATATATGCTTTATTCATCATTCTCAGGACAAACCGCACCATTTATTTTACTGAATACCAATTGTTACTGCTAAAGTACAGTATGAGCCTTTATGTATATTGTATTGATAGCAGGCCTCTTCAATGCAGTGGTTCTTCAAGTGGGGTCCCCAGAACTCCATCAACTATCATCACTTGAGAACTTCTTAGAAATGCAAACTCACAGGCTCCGGTGGAGACCTACTGAAACAAACTGGGATGAGGCTTGGTAGTCTTTGCTTTAACAGCCCTCCAGATGATACAGAAGCATGCTCAAGTTTGAAAAGCACTGCTCTAAAAGGGTGGACCCATTTTATCATCTACTGAGAAAATGAGTTTCAACATCCTGCTAGAATTCTCTGTCCAATTACAGGGTCTATGACAGGTTAGAGGGAAAACTTTTACATTAAAGTCAAATAGATTTTCTAGAGACAGAATAGACAAAAGATAACCAGTCCCAAGATTCTGGGAGAAAAAATCTTCTTTCTTTCTCTTGTCCTTGTCTATGTCCCATATTTCCTCTGCCAAAATACACTCCCATGTGTGCACATACACACGCACACACACACACACACACACACACACACATTTATACTACCCCTAAAAAAAGAAGATAACTTCCCCACCCTCACTTTCATTTAAGTAAAGATTTTACATAAGACAATCAAGTATCTCAAGAAACAGAAATTCCATATTCTACCCAATGTGTGAATATTATCTGGGCCTCACAAAATGTTAGAGAGGGTCACAAAGGTAAGAACTTACTAATTACTTTTTACCATATTTAAGACCTAAAAGTAGGAATAATGAATTTCCACAGACTTAAAATTGGCCAAATAATTAATTTGTATATTTTAATGCATAGTGGAACTTATGGATTAAAATGATTTGTTTTTATTATTAGGGATTCTGAAGAATAAAGCATTGCATGAACCCACATAGAGTTGTCCATACACCTATCTGACAGTTGTTAAAGGCAGTATCATGCTGTGCTGCGTGTGGCTATGAAAGGTGATTCTGAATCTGCATTTCACCATTTTTTAGTTTTGTGATCTACAGCAAATAACATAGACTGCTTGATTTTCTCTTTTCTCCATTGCAACATGGAAATAATACAAAAATCTACTTTATAGTATTGTTAGGCAAAAATAAATAAGATAGCACTTATAATGCCTGGTACCTAGTACTTATGTAATAAACATTAGAAAATTCATTAAGTTGAATTTTCACTGACTGTATCTCTTAAGATCACATCCTTATCTTTATTTTATTTCTTGATTAATGTGCCAAAACATTACCTTTGGAAACACACAGCATAAAGTTTCCTTTTCACTGAATTTTCAATAAATTATGAGCTTTCACTGTAATGATATGCATTTACCTTAATTCCTCCCCTTGAAAAAAACTCCCTTAACATTTATATTAATGAGTCTTTTCAGTAGTTATGAGTCTGGACTATGCTCTTCCAAAGAAGTTTCCTCATAAATTAGCATTAATTGATGTCCAGTTTTTGGAAAATGTTAGCACACATTATTTATGGCACGTTCTGTTCGTGTGGCGCCTCTTAATGTGAAAAAAAAAAGTTTTCAAAGGAGGTTCAAATGCTGTTTCCTTTGCTTGCAAAATGGTGAAAGCCATGGCCTTTGCGTGTTTGGCAAACTTTCAGCAATATTTCTAGTTGAAGAGCATGTAAGTGATCTGAAGTCAAGGGTGAATTTGGGATCACTCTCAATGTCGTGGTTTTTTCCACAACCATTTTAAGCCTGCATGAGCTGTGGATGGTACACCCAAATGAAAAAGACACATCCCTCCAATATTAATAAGAATGTATATATCCAAAATGAAGCAACATTTCAGAAAGATTGGCATCCCTTCTACTAATCCTAGGATATGAGAAAAACACATCAGCACACAAACATATATTTATTTACTTTTACTCTTCATGGTATATCTGTACATGTGTCTCAATGGACTATTTGTAGCTTTTTGAAGTATCTTAATAGACCAGAGGGGGAAGAAAGCAAGAGTTCATAAAAAAAAAAGTTGTAGTTTTATTTAATTCTATAGAAAAAAGTTATGCAATACTATAAGCACAAATCCTGCTAAAAGTTGGAGGCTTTTTGTTAATGTTGAACACCATAGACTAACAGGTATTGACTAAAGGTTGGTACAATGTGCTGGAAAGCCAATCCTTAAAGATACATGCAGTAGGTGGTTAGGACCTAGCAAATAAAAAATTCTCAATAATTTGTGTTTGCTATTTTCATTTTTCCCAGTCTTATGTGCTTGGTGATTTTTGTTTTGTTCCCTTTTTAATTCTATGTATTTGCTGCTTTTTGGTAATAGAAGATTTAAGAAGGCTCTTGTTTAGAGATAAATTCACTTTTCATTATAAGAAAACAAAGAACTAGTCACTTATCCTAATACAATCAACTGCATAAATGTCAATCTATATTGGATTTTCTTGGGAGAAAACCAAATTCAGCTGAAAGTATTTCCATAAAATCCAGATTGACATGATAAACACAGAATGTTATTTGCATCAAATATTAACCCTGATCAGATGAAAAAGACAGGTCAAAAGACTATTTTTTTTTTTAAGACAGAGTCTGGCTCTGTCACTCAGGCCAAAGTGCAGTGGCACGATCTCAGCTCACTGCAACCTCCTCCTCCCAGGTTCAAGTAATTCTCCTGCCTCAGCCTTCCGAGTAGTTGGGACTACTTGGGAGGTCGAGGCAGGCAGATCATGAGGTCAGGAGTTCAAGACGAGCCTGGCCAATATGGTGAAACCCCATCTTTACTAAAAATACAAAAGACTAAGTTTCATTGTAAGCCCAATCTTTGAATAATAAATGACTCTACAAATAATTTTTTTTTCCTCTAAATAATTTGTATTTTTATTAAGGAAGTGATATATACACAGGAAATAAGAGAAAACTAGAAATGCTGTAGAAGAGACTACATAACTTGCTGCTTTGTTGTATTTATAACTATATAGACATTCTAAAGAGATATAAATATTTTTGGCAGTCCACAATTTTTCAGTATTTGAGTCAGAAGAAGGCTGGTCCTCAAAATACATGACCCTTCCCAGAGGGGGTGCTACAGAAAAGATTATCTCAAGGTCAAGGAGGAAAAATAAACTGTGTTAATAGTAAGTCAATTATACTAATATATATAGAGAAAACAATTTCTGATGTGAAAACAAGCAATTGGTTAGAAACTTAGATAAGCCAAACCACCAAACTGTACATGGATCAAACAAAAAGCCAATATGGGCCAGGCATGGTGGCTCATGCCTGTAATCCCAGCCCTTTGGGCGGCTGAGCTGAGAGGATCGCTTGAGGCCAAGAGTTTGAGACCAGCCTGGCCAACATAGCAAAACTCTGACTCTACTAAAAATACAAAAATTGGCCGGATCTGGTGGCACGCGCCTGTAGTCTCAGCTACTCAGGAAGATGAGGCAGGAGAATTACTTGAACCTGGGAGGTGGAGGTTGCAGTGAGCCAAGATCACACCACTGCACTCCAGCCTGGGCGACAGAGCAAGACTCTGTCTGGGAAAATAAGTGAATGAACACATGAATGAATGAATGAATGAATGAATGAATGCCAATATGAGAAAAAACAGAGGCTGGACTGAGGAACAGATATGGTGAGCTGCAATGTGGAATAGACCTACCACAATCTTCCCAGAGCTTAATTAAACAGTATCTTGAGCCTTGCTGAGAGGATACAGCATTTCTGACAGATTTTTAGAAATGATGGAAGAGTCAAAAAACAAGAACTTGGTGGAAAAAACACTTTTCATAGGTCAGATCTTGTCACTATCAAAGACAATCAAGGGTAAAAATGGAAACTTTGCAGGCATAAAGATTTAGATTTGGATAGTAGTTCTGTCATGGTTAGTTATCTTGTAGTGGATTGGAAAGTCATGTAGAGTTCTGGACCTTCTATGTTCTCATCTATGAGACAGAATTAGTAACACAAACTTTGTGAAATTCTTCTGAGGGTTAACAATGATGTATAGTTACCATAAGATCTAACACAAAATGTGTTTTATTTTTTCACATTTTTTAAAACCTATTTTTTTTTAAATAGATTCAGAGGGTACATGGGCATGTTTTTACATGGGTATATTCCATGCCGGTGGGAACCGGGCTTCTAATGTATCATTATTTAAATATTGAACATTGTATCCAATAGGTAGTAAAAATATTCTTAGTAAAACAATGGCTATTTTTATTATTATTGTTATTATTACTGGCTCAACTTTCTATCCAGACTTTAAGTCATCATGGTAACACAAACATCATTTTACATTCTAACTGCTAGAAGTCCCCATTCTATCTATTAGAAAAAAAAATCTATTAAATTAAAATGTACTCAGCCTACAAATTTTTTGCATTAGTTTAACAATTGGTAAGAAATAAACCTATGGCTAGGCACAGTGGCTCATGCCTGTGATTCCTGTACTTTGGATGGGAGGTGAGGCAGGATGATCACTTGAGTTCAGGAGTTCAAGACCAGCCTAGGCTATATAGCGAGACCTTATTTCTACTAAAAAGTAAAATAATAATAATTAGCTGGGCATGATGGTGCACACCTGTATTCCCAGCTACACTTTGCTTCTGTTTGGCTCTCTTAGCTATCACTGTCCATTATACGAAGGGAACTCAGCGGTTGCTCTCTCTCTCTCTCTCTCTCTCTCTCAGAGTGTAGTCTTCTATCAGATAGAAATAGTTTTGAAACAAAGTCTTGGTGTGACTTCACCAACACAGAATAGATAAAAGCAATTACTTGTCTTACCTCTGAATAATATCCTATCCTTCCAGTAAAAGATGGCCTAAATCACATTAGCTTTCAGACAACCATATCACAGTATTGATGAAGGCACAGTTTCATCTTAAACCTCTTTCTAGGGGCTAATACATCAATCAATCAATTCTTCTATTCATCTGAGAATGGTAAGTTTTGCATTCCACATATTTCCAGAGTGAAGAGGCACTTTTATTAAATCCACGTAGATTTAAGAAACTGAGAGATTCCCTCTTCTACTAGATTGATACAATCCCAGACTCCCTGACAGTTGATATGTGAGCTGAGTAGTTACGTTATTTTATTTTGTTTGTTTTTATTTGGTTCTACTGAGCTGATCTTATTTGCATCCTCTAAGCATCCTCCTGAATCGAGAGAACAAATATTTAATACTTAGTAAGAGAATATAGAGACAGGAGGACTTAAAGTATTGCTTATGTACTTTTGCTCTTTTAATTTGCTTTCTCCATGTTCCTCTTGCCTTTTATTTTCAGGCTGTATTTTCCCTTTAACCTCCATGACTAGCCAGGTAAGAAAAATTTACAAATTTCAAATTTTAATAAACTGCATTTCAACAGTAAACAAGCAAAAGTGACCACATTTGTGTCATGTTCTAATAAATACTAGGGTCTGACGTAGATTGGGGTTTTTCCTGACTGCTTTGGGAACTATGGAAGTTCTGGCAATCAGTCCTTACTAAATTTTTAAATTGATTTTCTGGATGTTTTGCACTCGACACTGAACATGAGAATCATTTCATTCTCTATTAAATGACATGGTTAAAGCTCGAAGCAGAAATTTTTTACTGTAATCAGGCCTCAAGGAAATAGGGAAATTTATCCCTATGAATTGTATTCCTCTTCATTATTAAAAAAGGTAAAGAATGTAGACAAAATATGCACATCTGATTTCTCACAATTTATTATTCCTATGTTTAAAGGTAAATTTTCTATTAAAACAGAAAGATGCAGATCTATCCTGAAGAGCTTCAGAAAACTTTCATATTAAAAAGGCAGTCATCTACCAATGATGAAATATTTTTATAGCTGTAATTGTTTTATTGAACAACTGCTAAAAGCAATTAGAAGTAAAACACACAAGTAAAAACAAATAGTTATTGTCACCAAGGAGGAAGTATGTATGTAGTTCAAGGTAATTGTAAGTATTCAATTCATGATACTAACATTTTCAGGACCCAAATTTCTGATCCTTTAAAGAGAATTATTTCCCATGCCATTTAATAGTCCCATTGCCTGGAATCAAGTTCAACTCACAATGTCTCATCTAACAAAAATGTTAATGTAAAAGAAAAACTAACATTTTCCAAAGTGCTCTCAGAAGACAGATTTCAACAACATTGACCCTATATTTATGATTACTTATACGTTTGTGGTCTCTCAATAGCCTGCTTCAAAACTTCTGAAATTTGTTTCCCTGGGTTTGATAATTTTCAAAAAATAACTAAACAGCAAATTAGATGAAATTCTGAAAATGCGTTAGGTAAAGTCACTCAGGTGTGGAGTTAATCACAGAAGGAGAAGTAACTAAGAATCTGAATCACAAGCTGTTTCCAAAGTATGACTTTTTATTACTTTTAGGAATATAATAGGAACAAGCAGCTGAGAGTGTTACCAAGTAGGAATACTGCCAGATGTGCATAGAAAAGTGGATAAAAAGTCACAGTAAATAAAATAGTGTACTAGCTACATATAGGTAAATTTAGTTTTAAGAATTCTTGAAAAGTTTTTGAAGAATCAAATATTTGATTCCATATGTATTCTTGTGATGACACAAAACCCAATTGAATCCATTTTCACTATATTGACTTTCAAAAGAGTGAAAAACAAGTAAGTTTTCACCAAAAATATATAATACAGGTATATATTTTTAAAACAGAGTCTTGCTCTGTCGCCCAGGCTGGAGTACAGTGGTGTGCAGTTGGCTCACTGTAACCTCCACCTCCCTGGTTCAAGCAGCTCTCCTGCATTAGCCTCCAAGTAGCTGGGACTACAGGCATGTGCCACCATGCCCAGCAATTTGTGTTTTTTTTTGGATTTGTAGCAGAGACAGGGTGTCACCGCATTGGCTAGGCTTGTCTCACTCTCCTGACCTCAGGTGATCTGCTGCCTCAGCCTCCCAAAGAATGCTGGCATTATAAGTGTGAGCTACTGCTCCCAGCCCCCAAAATACATTTTTATTTGGAAAAGCAAACTTACCAATAGGAGGATGCACTGAACATATACATTTTATTGAAGGGTGAACAAATATGAGTAAACCAGATCTCACTGAAAGAGCTAAAAGCATGAAAAGAAGGATTTAATTGACATTTGAGCCATGGTCATGTAAGGTGCAATTTAACATAAAATTTCTGCCAAGTTTCCTGGCGTATCTTCTCCCCTCTGGCCTCTTAACTAGAACTTCTTGTAAATTTCAACTTACATGTGATATTCTATTGACCAATGTTTCTGAGAGTTGTGGTTAAACTCAGTCTCTGGAAATTCTGGTAGCATCTTGCACAATCCTGGGTAAAGTATTTTCTCTGTTTCCTCACTATCAGTATTAACTCATTTAATCCTCACAACTATGAGAATTTTTTCTCATAGTTACAATGATTAAATGAGTTAATATTACAAAATCCTTAGAACAATGTACGCCACATATTAAGTCCTAATTATCATTTGCCATGAGGCAAATAACCTAGAACCAGCATCCTCATAGTCTTTTCATTTATCCAATGCTCTCTATTTGCAAAGTTCTGTGCTCTGCAAATATTTGTATGAGAGATGCAGTATTTTATGCAAAATGTTTTATAATTTAAGGTGGTTTTATATTTAGAAGCGGAGAAATGCTTTCTGCAAATGTCTATAGTAAATGACTATGGGATTTGTGTTTGGACCTGACAGTCAAAGTTTATTTAATGCAACATAAGTTTAAGATCATGGAATTTAGTGGGTAAATCACAGATATTAATTGAGCACCTTCCCACTGTCAGGCACCGGGCTGGCTGGTGGAAATAATGTAAAGATGGCATGTCCTCAACTCAGGTTACACTTAGTAAAGTACACAGACCTATAAGCAAACAATTCTACCACAGTGATAAACTAGAATCGAGTTATGCACGAGGAAGGATGGAGTGAATTATTTTCGCAGGAGGGAGAGCAGTCAGACAGTGATCCGGACGTAAAGAGAGTTGACCAGGTCTCCAGGAACAAATCCCATGCAGTGATGGGCATACTAGGTTGGTGACTGTTGTATACAGTGGCAGGGAGGCATGGATGTCAGTGTGGGTGCACTTTGCACCTGTCAGTAGCAGTACATGGCAGACAGAAGAGGAAGGGGTACAGAAGATATACCTGAAAGTAGACAGCTGTTCAGAATGATTATTTGTTATTCATATTTCAAATTGCAGTAAATAGGAGAAAATCATTGTGAAAGACTAGTAGAATAATTATGCCTGTAAGAGCAGAAGTAAATATAGAAGTATTCACCATGGTTGCACACTCACTAGGCACTATCATTTGAATCTATCTTCTCTGATCTTATTCAAACTGAGCCTTACTGCCTCCTCAAAGATCTTGCTGAAAAATAGGAATTCTTACAAATAAATGTCTTCAAAAATTATTCTCTTTTCTGAAGGAAGAGGTCTATGTGATTTTCTTTCAAGCCACTTTATTTTTGGCAAGATTTAGAGAAAAACTCTCCTTTAAAAAATATAAGTTTTCCTTCCTAGAGGCACAACACTCAGACATGAGGAAATATCAGTCAAGAAGACAAAATAAACATGTAATTCATAAGCGCTTTAAGCCAACTAGAATATATTAAATATTGTAATAAGTCTGAGTTCTCATGTGCCTGTATGTGAGACAGACAGGAAGGAGGGGTGACAGAGAGAGGGAGAGAAAAAAAAAAGAAAGGGAGAGAAAAAAAGGGACAAAGAAGTAAAGGAAGAAAAAGAAGGAAAGAAAAAAGGAAAGCAGGAAGGAGGGAAGAAAAGAAGGAAGGAAGAAGGAAGGAAGGAAGGAAAGAAGGAGGGATGGAGGGAGGAAGGGTGGGAAGGAGGAAGGGAGGGATGGAAGGGAGGGGGGAGGGAGGGAAAGAGGAAGGGAAAGAAGGAAGGAGGGAGGGAAGGAAGGAAGAAAGAGAAAGAAAGAAAGAAAGACAGAGAGAGAAAGAAAGAAAGAAAAAAGAAAAAGAAAGAAAGAAAATCTACTTAAAGAGTTTGGTCTGTGAAGGGGATTACTGGGAATTATTAGCCCCATTCTCTCCCATACCATAGCAGGACACAGTTACTCAGCCAACAAATCCCTCAGTGGGTTGAGGGTTGGCAGGTGATCATTGCTTTAGGTTTGGCTCTGTGGTCTGACTCAAATCAAACCTATGTTAGCATGCATGTGTCTAGCCATAATGGGATCTGCCATTAGTGCTGGTTCCACACATACCAAATGGTATTCCTGCTTTACCCCCAAATGGAAGACCTGAGATGGGATGGGAAATTGAATAAACTACAAACCCTTCCTTATTCCAGGCAATTTGAAGTTCAACATGACCATTCTCATTAAAATCAGTCTTATTTGTGAGATAATTAAGTGCTTAGAAATGTGTTTGTGGATACTTGGTATAATGTAGGTAACCAAACCAAACAAAAACAAAAACCGCTAAAAAGCTCTGCCAATAAAATAGCAATCTGCATTCATTTATCTCTTTAGAAAGTAGTTCACTTTCCTCAGAGAAAGGAATTTATTCTATGACACAGAATGTACCTTGAATCTGAGCAGACAGTTCTTCTTGGCCATAAGGGAGATAGAGAGTGATGCCATTGAACCCTGATACGTGCCACAGTTGAGAGATCATGCCTTCTAGAGAAGGGCTAATGATATGATTTCTGTTTTATGAAGAACCACACTTTAAAAAAACAACAGAATACAGTCAGTAGCATAGCTTAGTGGAGAGAGAACAGATTTTGGAATTGATTAGCTGCAGGTGTGTTTTTCAGCTCTGTCACCAGAGCAGTCACCTAATTACAAAGACATATTTTACCTTTTTTTTTTTTTTAGAGACAGTGTCTCATTCGGTTGCCCAGAATGGAGTGCAGTGATACTATCATAACTCACTGTAATCTCGAACTCCCAGACTCAAACAATCCTCCCAGGCCAGGAGTAGCCAAGGCTACAGGTGTGTGCCACCATATTTGGCTAATTTTTCTATTGTTTGTAGAGATGGGGTACCCCTATGTCACCCAGGATGGTCTCAAACTCCTAGGCTGAAACAGCCTTCCTGCCTAGGCCTCCCAAAGTGCTGAGATTACAGGTGTGAGTCAATGCATCCCACCCACAAAGACATATTTGAAGGACAAAACTTATGTTAAGTGCCTATTAGAGTATTCAGCACCTGGCAAGCCCTAAATGCTAATCATTTTTATACAAATCATAAACAATGATACAACATCAAAAATAATGATCCTACATAAACAGTATGTAGGAAGTAAAGAGTAAAGAGAATGGGACTAATACAAAAGGTAAATTTCAAGAAATTAGCAAAGACAAAGTCAGAGGCAATAGGCAAAAAGGTAAGGACCACCCACTCCCCACTCCTCTGCTTTCCCTAAGAATCTTTAGAATTATTGAGAGGAGATTTGCCACTGCGTGGAAAATGTCTTTCCTCCTAGTTTTATTTAAGTGGAAAACAAGATGACCTCCAGGGACGCCCCCTGCAGGTTGGTCAGAAAAGTGCTGAAGATGCCTCTGGCACATACTGCTGACTGAAAATATGGAGGTTCCTAGCATGTGATTGGCCACTAATTAGTTGTAATTAGTTCTCTAACTTTATGGATGTGATGATGATTTAATTTCTAGAAACTTCACTTTCCTTATCAGTAAAATGAGGAGAACGAGGATTGTTATCTAAATTCTCATTGTGCGCTGCAAAACAATGACTGTTATGAAAGATCAGAAAGGTGAACGATAAAGCAAAGAATGATGGAGGTGGAACAGGAGCCTGTAGATAGCAAGGTTGAAATTTATACATCTCCCTGTCAATTCCATCAGGATGCTATCCCTTGTAACACAGCGAAGTGCTATTTTCCATTCGTCTGTATATCCTTAGGCAATACTTGCTTATTTTAAGAAGCCCATTTTATCATATCATTCTGTGTGCACATACAAGTACATATCATATTATGAGACCCAGAGGCCTATCTAAATGTATAGAACTTGTTCAGTTGGCAGGAAAAAAAAATAATAAAAATATTCTCATTTGCTTTGTTTAAAAGATTTAGACATTTTTCTTTTATTTATTTGTTTTAATTCAAGAGAAAACCAGAAAATGTAGCCAGACAGTAGCTGTGTCTTTTGGCAGTAGAAATAATCTAATAAAAGCATCACATTTCAAATGGGGAGGGGGAAACCCATCTCAGACATCAGTAACGTCATTTTAGCCCCAAATATATTTCATTCTGGGTTTATATTTTTTGGACTCACACAGCTTATGATGATTTTATCCAAAGTTCATGCCACCAGAGTTGGAATTTTTAATACAAACATTTAGACCAGGCAGTGATTGGCAGTTCTGACTGTTAATACCCCGTAGTAGGTCTTCTACCATGGTCAGAAGTTAAGATTTATTTTGACAAGCTTTTTCTTGGTTTTGTAGACTCGAAGCTTTATAATGGGGGTTACCCCATGACTATATATCGGGCATAGATTATTAGAATTCATAGCAAATGGTAGACAGCCTTCTCCCATGCAACCAGAGCCTGCAGACACTGGAACTTGATATTAATGAAGTTATTTCCAGTTATTGCCTTTTTTAATGGGTAGAATCTGGACCTTGGATTTGAATTGGAACCAGACAATAAGTGACCATGAATGCCATAACTTCAATTTAGGAAGACTCCTGATTAAAAACAACAACAACAACAAAAAAATGGACTTTTTCCTAAGCTCACTATCAATTCTTCTTCTCCTCCAAAAGAAACTTTTGGTAGCTTTTCCACAAAAAAAATTTACATAGATTTTGAATTAAGCATGCTGAGATCTCTTCAAACATTGCTAAATGAGGGCCTGGCCTGGTGGCTCATGCCTGTAATCCCAGCACTTTGGGAGGTCAAGGCGGGCGGATCACCTGAGGTCAGGAGTTTGAGACCTGTTTGACTAATATGGTGAAACCCTGTCTCTACTAAAAACAGAAAAGTTAGCCGGGCTTGGTGGCGGGCACCTGTAGTCCCAACTACCTGGGAGGCTGAGACAGGAGAATCACTAGAACACGGGAGGCAGAGATAGCAGTGAACCAAGATTGCTCCACTGAACTCCAGCCTGGGCAACAGACTGCATCTCAAAATAAAATAATAATGCTAAGTGAGGGTAATGTTTCTCAAAGTGATGATCTGAAGGGGCTTCATTAGTAGAATAACAGACACTGTATAACAGATTGTTACATACAGTAGGATGAAGAAAAGGGACCATATTATGATTCTTATTATAAGATTACTCATTCATTTTTTTAATATATGGGGCTCTAGTCTTTAATAGTGTCTTCATGAAAAACACAATAAAGCTCAGAATATACATGCATTTAATAGTCAATTAAATGTTTAATATATTATGTATTTAATATATATTTAATGTATATTTAATGCATAGACATTTAACTTAGTAATGACTTTGTCATTAGACAAAAATCAATCTTTACTTCTTAGACATCCATCAAGATTGTGCTGATGACCCTTGGTGGCTGATGACCCTTGGTGGTGTCCAGGGTTTTCTGAGGGATGAGCTAAGTCCAATAGAAGTTCTTGTGAGTGAGGGCTCCTGGGCTCATCCAAACATTGTGGCTAAATGATGATAAAATGAAGTGTCATTGGTGTGGATTCTACAATTATTGAGTGTTTATTACAAAACGGATTGGCATGCTATGCTACATGAGACCAAGTATGTACTCTTTAAGAGATGAATTTTATAAAAGAGATCTCAATGTGTTTAGATAAGAAAATCTTTATAGTTTCAAATAATCCTGAGATGTCGGATTATGAAGTCTTAATCAAAAAGTTTTAGTAAAATATGACTTTTATCTGATTGTCAGTAATTAGAATTGAATTGGTTTCTTATTCATACAGGAGAAATCAAACATGAATAATAGTCATTCAACAATTCTTTAAATGATATGTATTTGTGATGATTAACATCAGATTGTATATTGATTGGATTGAAAAATGCCTCAATAGCTGGTAAAGTATTATTTCTGAATGTGTCTGTGAGAGTGATCCCATTGATATTTGAGTTAGTGGACTGGAAGAGGAAGACTCACTCTCAATGTGGATGGCCACCATCCAATTGGCTGCCAGCACAGTTAGAACAAAACAGGCAGAAGAAGCAGGGATGCCCTTTCTTGCTGAGTTTTCTGGTTTCTTTCTTTCTCCTATGCTGGGTGCTTCCTTCCAGTCCTCCTGCCTTTGGACACCAGAATCCAGATTCTTTGGCCTTTGGACTCTGGGACTTGCATCCGTGGCCTGCTGGGGGTTCTCGACCCTTCAATCACAGGCTGAAGGCTGCACTGTCAGGTTCCTTGGTTTGAGGTTTTCGGACTCAGACTGAGCCCCTACCAGCTTTCTGTCCCACCTCGTAGATGGTATATTATGGGACTTCACCTTGTAATCATATGGTGAGCCAATTCTCCTTAATAAACTTATCTATTAGGGAGATAATATATAAGTAATGGCCTGAGCTGCACTTTGGCCCTTTTGAGCCAGGGCTGGAGCTGGAGCTGGAGCAGCTGGGATGCAAGGGGCAGTGTCCTGGGGCTGTGCAGAGCAGTGGGCCCTGCACCTGGCACAGGAAACCATTCTTCCCTCCTAGGCCTCTAGGCCTGTGATGAGAGGGGCTGCTGGGAGTATCTCTGAATTGCCTATGAGTTCTCTCTCTCTGGAGAACGCTGACCAATATAGCATAGGTCATCCGTTTATGTGCAGACTCTGCCCACTGCTGGGAATATATCAACAAATATAGCAGACAATGCCTCTTCCTTTGTGGAATGTATAATTTATGTGGGGAAACCAAACATCACATCAGCAACAAATAAGACAACCACTGATTGTGGAAAACTATAAATGACACAAATAAAATAATTCAATAGATAGCAAATGAGTGAGGCCAGCTAGAGATACAATAAGAGACAGCTTTTCTAAGGAGGGTAAAAATGAACTACCTATAAGATCTTGGAGCTTAGCATTCAGAGTTCAAAGAGACGAAGCAACAAATGAGGATTTGCTTGGAATGAAAATGTTTGATCTGTTTTAGCAAGAAAGCAGTGAGAACAGAGACAGAGCTTGCTCGGGGAGGAGTGAGGAAATGAGGTGGTACAGATTAGAAAAGCAAGCTGGAGACAAGCCATTCAAACTTTTTAGGCCAATGTAAGACCTTTAAAAAAAATTAGTACAATAAGGCCTTTGAACAGCTTCAAACAGAAAAATGAAATGGCCTTAAAGGTTACTGTGGATGTATTATTTAGAATGGGCCAAAGACAACAAAAATGGAAAGAAAGGAGATTTGTAAGAGATCCTGATTGCTATCTGTGTTTAAATGATGGTAGCTTAGACTACAGTGCTACTAGTTCATTAGTAAAGAAAAAACTTGCAGATTTAGTACATATCAAAGAGACAGAATTAACAAGATTTTGATTAGATGTAAGGCTAAGATTATGAATTAAATGAATGCTAGTTGCTTAGTGTCATAGCACAGAAGTTGAATGCTTGCTCATGTGAAGTCTGATCAGCAGTTGTATTAGTCCATTCTTGCATTGCTATAAAGAGATACCTGAGAGTGGGTAATTTATAAAGAAAAGAGATTTAATTGAATAATTGCTCTTTGGGCTATACAGGAAGCATTGTGGCTTCTGCTTCTTCGGAAGCCTCAGGAAAATTCAAATCATGGTGGAAGGCAAAGGAGGAGAAAGGGTCTCACATGGTAGGAGCAAAAGCAAAAACAAGAGAGCGAGGGGAGATGCCACGCACTTTTAAACAACCGGATCTCCTGAGAACTCACTCACTATCATGAGAGCAGCACCAAAGGGATGATGTTAAACCATTTATGAGACTCCAGCCCAATGACCCAACCACCTCCCATAAGGCCTCTCCTTCAACACTGGAGACTACCATTCAACATGAGATTTGGAAGGTGAAAAATATCAAAACTATATTATTCTACCCCTCCCCTCCCAAATCTCATATCTTTCTCATATTTCAAACTATAATCATGCCTTCCTAGTAGTCCCCCAAAGTTTTAATTCAGCATTTACTCAAAAGTCCACAGTCCAAAGTGTCATCTGAGATAAGGCATGTCCCTTCTACCTATGAGCATGTAAAATATAAAATAATTTAGTTACTTCCAAGATACAGTGGAGTTACAGGCATTGGGCAATCATTTTCATTCTGAAAGGGAGAAATTGGCTAAAAGAAAGAAGCCACAGCCCTCAGCCAAGTTCAAAATGCCCCCGCAGGGCAGTCATTAAAGCTTAAAGCTCCAAATAACCTTCTTTAACTTAATGTCCCATGTCCAGGGCACACTGGTGTGGGAGGTGGCCTCCAAGGCCTTGAACAGCTCTCTCCCTGTGGCTTTTCAGGTTTGACCCCCAAAGCTGCTCTCATGGGCTGGAGTTGAGTGTCTGTTGCTTTTCCAGGCACAGGGCACAAAATGTCAGTGGAACTACCATTCCTTAGTCTGGAAGACAGTAGCCTTCCTCTTACAGCTCCACTAGGCAGTGCCCCAGTGAGGACTCTGTGTGGGGGTTCCAACCCCAAACTTCCCCTCTGTACTACCCTAGTAAAGGCTTTCCATGAGGTCTCCTCACCTGCAGCAGGTTTCTGCTTGGACACCCATACTTTTCTACATGCTTTGAAATCTGGGTGGAGGCTCTGAAGCCTCAACTCTTGCACTCTGTGCACCCACAGGTTTAACATCATGTGGAAGCCACCATGGTTTATGGCTTGCACCCTCTGAAGCAGTGGCCTGAGCAGTACTGTGGCCCCTTTGGGCTGGGGCTAGAGCTGAAGATGGAGCAGGTGGGATGCAAGGAACAGTGTCCTGGGACTGTGCAGAGCAGCGGGCCCTGGATCTGATGCAGGAAGCCATTCTTTCCTCCTAGGCCTCCAGGCCTGTGATGAGAGGGGCTGCTGGGAAGATCTCTGAATTTCCTTCAAGGCCCTTTTCCTATTGTTTTGACTATCAGCACTTGCCTTCTTTTTTGATTATGCAAATTTCTCTAGCAAGTAGTTTCTCAGCAGCCTGCTTGAATTCCTCTCTCAAAAAAAAATTTTACTTTCTCTGCCACATGGCCAGTCTACAAATTTTCTAAACCCTTACACTCTGCTTCCCTTTGAAATGTAAGCTTCAACTTCAAGTCATTCCTTTGATCTTGCATCTGAGCATAAGTTTTTAGAAGCAGGCAGGCAACATCTTGAACATTGGTGCTTAGAAATTTCTTCTGCCAGATACACTAGGTCATCACTCTTAAGTTCAAACCTTCACAGATCCCTAGGATGTGGACATAATGCAGCCAATTTCTTCACTAATGAATAACAAAAGTGACCTTCACTCCAGTTCTCAATAAGCTCCTCATTTTCATCTAAGACCTTGTCATCCCAGACTTCACTGTCACTTGATTTTGGTCACAACAATTTGGTCTCCAAGAAGTTCTAAACATTCCCCAATCTTCCTATCTTCTCCTGAGCCCTCCATACTCTTCCGACCTTGGCCTGTTATGCAATTCCAAAGTTGCTTCCACATTTTCAGGTATCTTTACAGCAATGTCCCACTCCTTGGTACCAATTTTTGTATTATTTTGTTCTTCTATTGCTATAAAGAAATACCGGAGACTGGGTAATTTATACAGAAAAGTGTTTTAACTTGCTCATGATTCTGCAGTCCATACAGGAAGCTTCTGTGGGAGACTTCAGGAAGATTCTAATCATGGTGGAAGTCAAAGGGGGAATAAGTATCTCATATGGAAGGATCATGAGAAAGAGAGAAAGGGGAGGTGCCACACACTATTAAACAACCAGATCTCCTGAGAACTCACTCACTGTCATGAGAACAGCACCAAGGGGATGGTGCTAAGCCATTCATGATAATCCACACCCATGATCCAACCACCTCCCACCAACATTGGGGATTAAAATTCAACATAAGATTTGGGTGGGGACACATATCTAAACTATATCAACAGTAGAGAGGAGTAGGGTTCTATTTGAGTAGTAGGTTTGTTCCCAGTCATTCATGACAGAGGGTCTATTATTTTCAAAATATGGTTTACAAAGTTATTTTGTGCATCAGCAGTCAACACCCAGCTGTAAGGTAGAGAAAAAGAATATGAAGAATGGACACCCCTTTCTTAAAAATTTCAGCCAAAAAGTTTTGACCTGCATGACTTTTGCTTTCATGTCTTTGGTAGAACTAGTCACTTGACCCTACTGAGATGCAAAGGGAGATAAAGATGAAGCAAGTTATTGGGTGAACAGTTGTTCTCCATAGCAACTCTGCACCATGGATCACAGAGCCATCTCTGCCACACAGCTAAAGAAACACTCATCACCATCTTCAGAATCATATATGTTTCTGGTTTTAAAAGTTGGGTTGCAAGTTTTTGATTTAAATTCAGTTTTGCCTGTGAATTAAAGCTGTATGATTTCAAGACTGGAGAAGGCATTTGGGTTAAAGAAGAAAACTCTGAACACTTACTTAGTGTTTTATGTAGGACTTCAAAGTAATAATGCCCAATGTCGAGAAAGTCAAGCTGTGCTGTGGTGAATACATAATCTAAATAAACCAACTTATTCATTTGCTATTGTAATTTCTTACACTGAAATAAACTGTGTAAGTCCTAAGCCATCATACTTATTCAATGAGATATTTTCCACCATTTAAGGTGGCAAACTAGACTTCACTTACTGCACCAAAATACAGGTATTATTTGCCCAGGATATCTTAATGCTTGCTGTCATTTGTCTACTGTTTCCTTTGTCCATTTCCCACTTAGAAGACTTGAAAATTAACAGTGTAATTTCATCAAATTACAATCAGCTAGCCATTGACTAACAAGTTCTCCTTGGCTATTACGTTCATGATTTCACTTGTATATTGCTTAATATGTGACTAGCCAATAGGCAATAAAAATTGTACTTCTCAAAAGATAACTGAAGGTTTACACCTTACATCACTAACTTCAAGAGAGATATTATTCTCTAAACTAATTTTTTCTTGTCCTAGGCTTGAAGCTTCATTTATATTAAGATTACTATAATAAGATTTTCATTGCAGAAAAACTACAACATACCTAATAGTTTTTTATTATTGTCTTTGTCAAACATACTAGATTTTTCTACCAAATACCAAAGCATTTAAATTTACAAAAATTATTCATTTCCCAAAAAAGAGTTTTTGACCTTATTAAGTATTGTTTGCATCTAAAGCTCTGATGTAGTCCTAGGGTGGTCTATTAGACTAGTGAGAAGTTTAGAGTTTCTACTTTACTCATTGGAAAGGAACACATATATTTATTCATTTTTTCAAACCAACAGGTATTAAAGCTGTGTCATTTATATGGTTTTGCTGTGTCCCCACCCAAATCTCATCTTGAATTGTAAATACCATAATCCTCATGTGTTATGGGAGGGACCTGGTGGGAGGTAAGTGAATCATGAGGGTGGTTTTTCCCATGCTGTTCTTATGATAGAGAATAAGTCTCACAAGATCTGATGGTTTTATAAAGGACAGTTCCCCTGCACATGCTCTCTTGCCTGTGTCATGCAAGATGTGTCTTTGCTCCTCCTTCTCCTTCTATCATGGTTGTGAGGCCTCCCCAGCCATGTGAAACTGTGAGTCCATTAAATCTCTTTTTCTTGATAAATCACCCAGTCATTGGTATTTTTTCATAGCAGTGTGAAAATGGACTAACACAGTTATGTTTTTAAAAATACTTTTATAACACATGGGAAAAAATGTATGAACAATTAAATAAAGCAAGGTGTGAAAAGTACTTAGCAGAGTTATTAGTACTTTGTGCTCAATCAAATAAATCAATCTGCTATGTTAAAAAATCTTTGTTATTAATCATAATAATGAGTCAAACAGTAAAAATTAGTATTTACAATATTATATTTCTTATTACCTTTATTAAAATGAATAATGAAAGAGCTGCCTCTAGCATCTAGTACACTTTTTTTGTGTGTGAAAAAAGGCCCATGTTTTATGTAGACACATCGCCATTGTCACCTGGCTTATGGAAATGATATCACTTTTACATTACACAAAAATGAAATTAAATCAGCCATCTCATCCATATTGTGATAGAGGCAGAATCTTGCTTTTATCCTATTGTTCCAAGCCCTTTGCAGATTTAGGTTGAACTTGCATAATGCTGACATTAACAATTAAGTGGCGGAGTCTACTAGTAACTAAGTGAACAGAATAACCAACTAGGTACAAAGTTGAAGTAGATATCATTTATAAGCGTTAATAATCCCAGTGCTTTGGTTTTATGTAATTATTGAATCAACATCAATTTATTGAGCATCTGCTGTGCAAGAATTGCTAGGGTATGTGCTTGTGAGTAATGGTGAAAAACACAGTCCCACCCAAGATTTCAGGGTCCTAAATAACTTTAATAGTTTTCAAGATGATATTTAAGAAAAAAAAACTACCTGAAAACTAAAATCAAATGTGACAAGTATTAGGGACAACTAATTATCCCTCTGTGTCTTTCTGGAGAGCAGTAAGTGAAAAGTCCAACTAGTGAAGGCTTCATTTTCTGGCTATTGTGTGAGATGGCTATATTTAGCAAATAAAAATACAGGACATCCAGTTAAATTTGAATTTCAGACAAACAACATTTTTTTGTGGTATATTGCATGTGATATTTGTATTTTATTTGGCAAACCTTTGTGGGGACGAAAATCCTTTCCAAGCCAATATGTTGCAACAGTAAACACTGTGAGGTTTTCCCAAGTTACAATTCAGAAAGAACATTTGTATCGACTGTTTCAATGCATGATTTCAAATCTTTATTTGTTAGCATTTTTTAATATTAAAATATAAATGTGTTATGAGAGTGGATTTTTTTAAGAAATACAATTTTTAGATGATGAACTTGCTATTATAACACCCATAGGCAAGTTTCTAATAAACTTTCAAGGCATATAAATTATCCAACTTGTGAAAATATGTTTTTGATCTGTTAAGATTTGATTGTTTTAAATATGACCACTACCCTAATGTAACTGATTGACCACCCAAACCTCATTCATTTCACAGCATGAAATGAAGTGATGATATTCCCTGGAAAATACAGCATATACTTCAGACAGATTCATGAGCTAGTTATAGATGCGTATACCCAAATAACAGTCCTTTGCTGGCTTCTGCTTAAAGCTCATAGGAATCTGTTCCAAATCCTTCAAGGGTGTCTAATCTTTTGACTTCCCTGGGCCACATGGGAAGAAGAATTTTCTTGGGCCACACATAAAATATACTAACAATAGCTGATGTACTAAAATATATATATACTGCAAAAAAAAACTCAAAATGTTTTAAGAAAGTTTACAAATTTTTGTTAGGCTGCATCCAAAACTATCCTGGACTTCATGCAGCCTGAGGGCTATGGGTTGGACAAGCTTGCTCTAGATTATCTTGCTGGAGTCTGATGCCTCGGGTGAAATATGTACATAAAGATGACCCCTTTTCCTCTCCAATCTACTTTCAAATAATTTTAAGGACTTAGGAACATAATAGCAAAAGCCACATAATAACAGACTCACCATTAACTACTATAAATTTTATGTCCACAGTGTAGTTAGGGAAGTTAACTAAGTGGAAAAGAACACATAAAAGTCTATCAAACCTCTCATTGTTAATTGTGGCTGCAGATTACCCAATGAAAGGCTTACACCTGACTTCTCAATAATTTTTTCCTTACCTATTCGAGTGAAATAGTAAAACAAAACAACAACATAACTTCTAAAAGTATTTCAAATAAAAATGTCCTAATTTATTCTATTTTAAAGACAATGTATCAAAACCTTTAAAATTAAGATATAGTACATGTAACATAAAATTTACCATGTTAACCATTTTTAAGTGCACATTGGCATTAAGTATATTCACACTGTAGTGCTACCATAACCCCTCTTCATCCACAGAATACGTTCATCCTACAAAACTGAAACTCTGTGCCTGTTACAGGACAATTCCCTCTTCCCTCCTCCCACTGGCAACTACCATTCTACTTTCTGTCCTTATGAATTTGACTATTTTTAAGTACCTAATTTAAGTGGAGTCTGTCCTATTTCAACTAGCTTATTTCAGTTAGTATAGATCCCTAAAGGTTCATCCATGTTAGGGCTTGTGTCAGAATTAACTTCTTTTTGAAGGCTGAATAAAATTCCATTGTATGTATATGCCACATTTTGTTTATCCATCCACCTGTTGATGGATACAGAGTTGCTTCTATCTTTTTTCTGTTTGAGTACTTGCTTTCAATTCTTTTTGGCATACACCCAGAAGTGGAATTGCTGGATTATATTAGTAATTTCATTATTAATATTTGAGGAACCACCATTCTGTTTTTTACATTAGCTGCACCATTTTACATTCCCACCAACAGTCACAGGATTTCTGATGTTTCTGCATTCTCTCCAACACTTGCCATTTTGTGTTTTATTTTATAGTAGACATCCTAATGGGTGTGAGGTGATATTGCATTGTGGTTTTGATTTGCATTTCCTTAGTGATTAGCAATGTTGAGCATCTTTTCATGTGTATATTGACCATTTGTATGTCTTCTTTGGAGAAATGTTTATGCAAATTCTTTGTCTACTTAATAATTCAGTTATTTGCTGTTGTTGATTTGTAGGGGCTCTTTGTATATTCTGGATATTAATCCCTTATCAAACATATCATTTGTAAATAGTTTTCCATTCTATGTGTTGCCTTTCAAGTCTGTTTATTGTCTCCTTTGATGCACAGAAGTTTTAAATTTTTATGTAGTCCAGTTCATCTGTTTCCTTCTGTTACCCATGCTTTTGCTGTCACATCTAAGATACCATTACTAAATTCAATGCTTGAAGCTTTTCCAGTTTATGTTTTCTTCAAGTTTTATGCTTTTCAGTCTTACATTTAAGTCATGAATTTACTTTGAATTAACTTTCTATATAGTGTAGGGTCAAAATTTTTAAATCATGAATTTGAATTGACATCTAAAATCATTTAGTTCACAGATGGATTGGATTTAAACATTATTTAGCTTAATACCTGAACTAACAACTAAATTCCTTCTAAAATAATCTTAGAAAATTCTTTCAATTCTGGCTATGTCCTACTTTTTCTTTAAAATTCAATTTAATTATTACCTATTCTGGAAGTATTCCAGGACATCTTCCTCTCCAACAAATACTCATCTCAAGAGGAAACAGCCAAATGCCTCACCTCTAATCTTTTCTAAATTTCCAATCATAATGTACTGTATTTTTTAGATGATTTTATTTTTTGGAGTGGTTTTAGGTAAACAGCAAGATCAAGAGGAGGAAGGTACAGAGATTTCCCATATACCACTGTGACCCACACACACACCTTGTATTATCCCCATTATCAATATTGTTCACTAGAGTTGTACACTGGTTATGAGTGACAAACCTAAATTGGCATACTATAATCACCCAATGTTCACTGTTTAAATTAGGATTCACTATTGGTGTTGTACATTCTATGGAATTATAAAAATGTACGATAGCATGTATCTGCCATTATACTATTGTACAAATATTTTCACTGCCCTGCAAATCCTCCTGCTTCCCCTGTTCATCACCATCCCCCAACCTCTGGCAACCACCGATCTTTTCACTGTCTCCATAGTTTCTTTTCCAGAATGTCATATTGTCTGAATTATCCAGTATGCAGCCTTTCTAGACTGGCTTCTTTCATGTAATAATACATATTTAAGGTTTCTCCATGTCCTTATGGCTTGATAACTCATGTCTTTTTAGTGCTGAATACTATTTAATTGTCCACAGCTTATTTATCTACTTACTTACTGAAGGATATTTGGGTTGCTTACAAGTTTTGGCAATTATGAATAAGGCTGCTATAAACATACATGCACAAGTTTTTGTGTGACCATATACTGTCAACTCCTTTGGGTAAATACCAAGAAGTACACATGCTGGATCATAGAGTAAGAGTATGTTTAGTTTTTTAAGAAACTCTCAAACTGACAGGGTGCAGTGTCTCATACCTGTAATCTCAGCACTTTGGAAAGCTAAGGCAAGAGGATCACTTGAGCCCAGGAGTTTAAGACCAGCATGAGCAACATAATGAAATGCCATCTATACTAAAAATAAAAATAAATAACCTGGCATGCTGACATGTGCCTGTAGTTGCAACTACTTGGGAGGTTGAGGTGGGAGAAAAGCTTGAGCCCAGGAAGTCGAGGCTGTAGTGAGCCATAATTGTGCCACTGAACTGCAGCCTGGGAAATAGAGTGACACCCTGTGAAGAAAGAAAAGAAAAGAAGAAAAAGCAAATGGTCGAACTGTTTGAGAAAGGAAAGAAAGAAAAAGAAAAAAAGAAAGAAAGAAAGAAGAAGAAAGAAAGAAGAAGAAAGAAAGAAAAAGAAGAAGAAAGAAAGAAAGAAAGAAAGAAAGAAAGAAAGAAAGAAAGAAAGAAAGAAGAAAGAAAGAAAAAGAAAGAAAGAAAGAGGAAAGGAGGGAAGGAAGGAAGGAAGGACGGAAGGAAGGAAGGAAGGAAGGGAGATTGTCAAACTGTGTTTGCCAAAATGGCTACACAATTTTCATTCCCACCAGCAATGAACAAGAGCCCCTGTTGCTTCAAATCCTCGTGTTTAGTGTTGTCAGTGTTAACCAGTTTAATAGGTATATAGTGGTATCAAATTGTTGTTTTAATTTTCATTTCTCTGATGAATTATGATATAGAGCATCTTTTAATGGATTTTTGCCATCTGTATACCTTCTTTGGTGAAGTCTCTGTTAAAATTTTTGACCCATTTTTTCATCCGTTTGTTTCTTACTGTTGGGTTTTTAGTGTTTTTTGTGTATCTTGTATAGCAGTCCTTTGTCAGATGTGTCTTTTCAGAAATTTTCTCCCAGTTTGTGGCTTGTCTTCTCATTCTCTTGACCTTGTCTTTTGCAAAGGAGGAGTTTTCAATTTTAATGGAGTCCAGCTTACCGATTATCTCTCTCATGGATTCTGCCTTTGGTGTCCTATCTAAAAAGTCATTGCCATAGCCAAGGTCATCTAGGTTTTCACCTTAGTTATTTTTCAGGAGTTTTATACTGTTACATTTTACATTTAGGTCCATGGTATGTTTTGAGTTAATTTGTGCAAAAGGAATAAAATCTGTGTCTAAATTCATTTTTTAAATGTAGATTTCATATTCTATACATTTAATTCTCTTTGCCTCCCTAAAAATATTACACCTTCAGGCAAAGATTATATCTTATTTATCTTTATATTCCCCAATTCTATTTCAGAGTTCACAATCCAAATAAATGCATGATGGTGACTTCTAGATGCCATACTTATAAAGCATATCATTCAATTTTTGACTCAGTTAAATTAAAAATTTTTGTTTTCTTTAGTTAACATAGTATTCGTCATTCTGTCTTAGATACCTACACAGATCACATAAAGTTCATCTTCTTTATAAGAGCCCTCCAATTATTTTAATACAACTATTTTGGTCTTTCCCAGTGTCAAATCTTCAACTCCAAAACGAACTTCTTCAGGTTCTTTCCAGACTCTTAATCAACCCTGTAATTCTCTTATGAATTTTTATGTTCAGAGTTGGGGGGAGTGAAAGTTATTTTCCCTGGAATTTTTAATGGTAAAAATACAAAGCCAAATGTAAAATTCTGTCAAATTCACAAAAACTATTTGAAGTCACAACTTCAGAAAATTACTACTGAACTAGGAGAATGAGAATCCACATACAAAAGATGCATTTGCAATTATCTGAATTTTTAAAGTAAACCCAATTAATATTTCATAGCTTATAAACTTTTATTTTAGATATGTGTAGAGAAAAAATTATAACCTTGTCCATATCTCTCAGGTCACTATAACCTTATGTAGGTGTGCAACCTTCTTTGAAAATGTACTTTACTTTTTCCAAGAAATTAGGTCATTTTATGATAGAAATTGATAAAATATTTGAAACCACCAATGTGGAGTCTCTCTGTCCTTCTGTTAATTGCCAACCTAATGCATCATAATATCATTCTTCACTTTTCATTTTTATTTCATCTCTTTTCATAGTCTTTTCATGTAACCTTAACATGTAACATATGTTCTCTGTGCTTATTGTGAATAAGATGCATAAGTAAAGATTTCCAGTTGAACTAAATTCAACATTGATATATTTACAGTTGTTTTTGTTTGTTTTTTAAAATCTTACTGCTTTGGGAGGAAAAAAGTACCAAAAAGCTCTAAGTTTGCAGTGACAAATGCAGACTTCATCTCAAATTCATGTATGGGTGACATTTGCATGTTGATTTCTTTGCCGCCCTAATGGTTAAATTTCAAAGCACATCTTTCCTTTTATCTTCAGCTGAATGAGACATCAAAATAAGGGCCAGATAAAGGCGGAAGTCCTTTGTCTGAAACTGCCCAGGCCTGGCCAGCTGTGATGAAAACTGTCTGATGTTTCACAGGCTTCTTGTCTGGCCTCAAGCTGGTATTTGCTTCTTTTATTTTGGAGGTTTTAAAGGAATATTGCATTCTAGCACACAATGCCATAATGGACAATGGAAGACCTGTTCACGGTGGTGTCTGAATATATATGTTAGATTATTTATTAGATAATAAACCACTGGTTACACAGGGGCTATGTGCCATTTTTTATTATAATCATGTTAATTTCTAAGGTCAAACTAGTGTTTGGCTGTATCACAGTATCACAGTCTTATGAGAGTGTCTCTTTTACTGATAAATCAAACCTTCATGTTTAGTTTTCTAATGCAGGTAATGAGATCAAGTGTTTTGGTTTAGTCTGTTTATTTTTAAATATAACATCTATTACTAGTAGCATCTACAAATAATATACTATTTGATGATAAGAAAGAGGGATAGAGTAACTATAGTATACTAAATTACATTTTGTCAATTTTTAATAAGAAATGACAGTGATTTGCTTTAAGCAGCAAGTAAATTAAGGCTCCTTACTTAAAAAAAAGTAACCCAGTAGTTGCCTACTAAAGCCATAAAGTATTTCCTTAGGTTTTTTTTTTTAACTTCATATAAATATCATTTTAATTTGGGGTACAGAATAGATATGCAAAGCAGTAAAACTATGCTACAATTATCTGAACCTGTAGCATTACTTATATTAGAGTTCAACCTTTTTCAAAAGAAAAAAGCAATACTTATTTCAGATTATTTTGCTTTCTAAAATAGCATAAGGGCAAGTACATATAATACATTATAAAGTATCATGAGTCCAAAAAATGTTAAGAAAACTTGATAATTGCTCATACTGGATTCCTCACTGTTTTTGGACCTTGCTACGTGATGCTCTATTGATGAAATAAGGCTGACTCACTTCCTCAGGCCACGCTCTTGTGTTTTTCTCATGCTGAGAAGTCCAGTCTACTTAGTGGGGACCTCAAGACCTGGCAGTCTGCCTCCAGTCCAACTTCCTGTTCCTTCCGTCCTGTCTGGTCACATACACATCACACACATGTCACATGGGGCTGTCATTTCTTCTTTCCAGAACCTACCCTGTGCTCTTCCACCTCAGTCCCTTGGCTCAGGATGTGTCCACAGATGGGGTGCTCATCAGCCCCATTTTGTCTGTTACAATCCTAACTATTCTTTGAGTCCAACTGAATTGCCTGGTCCTTCATAAAGTTTTCCACAACCCTGCTTTCTTCTTCTTTATGTTATCATAAACTTGTTTGTGGTTTGTTCATAGCAATAATTCACCAACGTGGTGAAACCACATCTCTACTTAAAAATATAGAAATTAGCCAGATGTCATGGTGGGCAACTGTAATCACAGCTACTCAGGAGGCTGAGGCAGGAGAATCGCTTGAACCCAGGAAGTGGATGTTCCAGTGAGCTGAGATCACGCCATTGCACTCCAGCCTAGGTGACAAGAGTGAAACTCCGTCTCAAAAAAAAGAAAAAAAAAAAAGAAAGAAAGAAATGAAATAATGACATTCGCAGCAACCTGGATGGAGTTGGATGCCATTATTCTAAGTAACTCAAGAATGGAAAATCAAACACAGTATGTTCCCTACTTGCTTTTTAAAAATAGTCTACTAGGAGTCACCTACACATTTTCAGGATAACCATCAAAAAGCTTTGTCCTATGGGGCATATTTTGCATATATTTCATGGCATAATCACGGCAAGCTTCATCCAGTGTCCCCAAAAATACTTTTTACCTACCTATGCTGAACACTATTGCAAAAATAGATTAGTATCTTTGGTGCGTAAACTAAAGTTTATACCGTAAGATATGCTTTTGATCAATTAAATTTATTTTAACAGAAACTCTTCAGATTAAAAGAGCATGAAAAAAACCTAGGATAATCATCCACCTCCTTCTTCCCAAGACTTATAAAATGGTTGTCCAACCCATGCTTAAAATATTGTAAGTGTTCACTATATTTGAGCAACAATCTCTTATCACATGATGTGAAGTTTTGTCTGTTATTCATTGGAAATGGCCTGGCAGAATTGGACTCCTCTACATCTTTCTACATGCAAGATACTGGAATAATCTTCATCCCCATACTAAATGGAGGATGTCTGCGGGGGAGTGGGATTCTTTTTTGTTTTGTTTTGTTTTGTTTTTGGGACAGATCTTGGCTCACTGCAACTTCTTCCTCCTGTGTTCAAGAGATTCTCCTGCCTCAGCTTCCCAAGTAGCTGGGATTATAGGCACCCACCACCACACTTGGATAATTTTTGCATTTTTAAGTAGAGATGGGGTTTCACCATGTTGGTCAGGCTGGTATTAAACTCCTGACTTCAAGTGATCCACCTGCCTTGGCTTTCCAAAGGGCTGGGATTACAGGCGTGAGCCACTGTGCCCAGCCTATTTAGTTTCTTTTTATGGCTGAGTAGTAGTCTATGGGTGTATGTATATATCACATTTTCTTTATCCACTTGTTGACTGATGGACATTTGGGCTGGTTCCATAATTTTGCAATCGTAAATTGTGCTGCTATAAACATACATGTGCAAGTGTCTTTTTCACATAATGACTTCTTTTTCTCTGGGTAGATACCCATTAGTGGAATCGCTGTATCAAATGATAAATCTACATTTAGTTATTTAAGAAATCTTCATATTGTTTTCCACAGTGGTTGTACTAGTTTACATTTTCACCAGCATTAAAAAAGTCTTCCTTTTTTGCCACATCCATGTGGCAAAAAATAATAATCCATCTATTATTTTTTATTTTTATTTTTTGATTATGGCCATTCTTGCAGGAGTAAGAATGTGGTTTTGATTTGGATTTTCCTGATAATTAGTGATGTTGAACATTTTTAAAATATAAGTGGGAACTAACCTATGAAGACACACACCCATACCACTGATACACTGGACTTTGACGCTCGGCGGAAAGGAGTGGGCGGTGAAGGATAAAAGACTACACATTGGGTACAGTGTACAATGCTCAGGTGATGGGTGCACCAAAATCTCAGAAATCTCCACTAAAGATCTTATCCATGTAACCAAACACCACCTGTATCCCAAAAACTACTGAAATAAGAAAAGAAAGCACCTAGCACAGTACCTATCACATAAGACACTAAAAAAAATAAGAAGAGGCCAGGAGCGGTGGCTCACGCCTGTATTCCCAGCACTTTGGGAGGCCGAGGTGGGCGGATCACGAGGTCAGGAGATCAAGACCATCCTGGCCAATACCGTGAAACCCCGTCTCTACTAAAAATACAGGAAAATTAGCTGGGCGTGGTGGCACGTGCCTGTAGTCCCAGCTACTTGGGAGGCTGAGGCAGGAAAATTGCTTGAACCTGGGAGGTGGAGGTTGCAGTGAGCGCACTCCTGGCGCCTGGTGATGGAGTGAGACTCTGCCTCAAAAAACAAAAAAAAAAAGAAGAAGAAGAAAAGAATAAAAGAAAAAACAGGCCCAGCGGCTCATGCCTGTAATCTCAGCACTTTGGGAGGCTGAGGCAGGTGGATCATGAGGTCAGGAGATTAAGATCATCCTAGCTACCATGATGAAACCCCATCTCTACTAAAAATATAAAAAAAATTAGCTGGGTTTTTGGTGTGCACCTGTAGTCTCAGCTACTTGAGAGGCTGAGGCAGGAGAATTGCCTAAACCTGGGAGGCAGAGGTTGCAGTGAGCCGAGGTGGCACCACACACTCCAGCCTGGGTGACAGAACAAGACTGTCTCAAAAACAAACAAACAAAAAAAAAGAGGAATTTCAGTCTATGAAGTACATCTTTTATTTTCTAGTATGGATTTTTGCTAATTAGAATTAGTCCTTATTAAATAAAACAGTCC
This sequence comes from Cheracebus regulus, assembly GCA_963574635.1. Taxonomy (NCBI): domain Eukaryota; kingdom Metazoa; phylum Chordata; class Mammalia; order Primates; family Pitheciidae; genus Cheracebus; species Cheracebus regulus. The sequence continues at coordinate 38,744 of CAUYQU010080309.1, forward strand.
CCCAGTGAATACTGAAAATCTTTACCATGACTTTTAATCTTTAACAAATAAATTGTATTTCTTTATGGTACTGTTTTTACTTTTACTTGCTAATATTTTTCATAGCAAACGCTTATGGAAACTGGAAGTTAATAAAACAGATTACAATGAAAACAAAGGCTATTAGAAAAGCATCTTGATAGTACCTTATTTTGTTTGACTCATTATTAAAAACAGAATTTTTAAAATTAGGAACATTAAAGAATATTCAATCAAATATCACATTTTAATAGAACATAATTTCTCAGGCAGTATGTTCTACAAATAGAGAAATGATGATAGTATAAATTTTATTTTATTATGGTCCTTGGTTAATTAAAGTCAGAAGTATATTTATATCTGATTAGTTAATATAGTATCTGGTTTATGTGGTTGATAACAATTCTCCTTTTCTGAAGTCAGAGAATAGTCTTTGATTAAGGCTGAATTATTCTCCCTAGAATCAGTTCTCTAACTCTGTCCTTTCAGCCTGCTTCCTTTTCATAGAAAATTGGCAGCCCAGAGGTCTCCTCTCACTTTGAGCCACCATTTAGTCTAAAACAATACAGCATTCTTAAACTTTGTGGGTTTCCTATGTATGAAATTATGTACCACTCCATTATACAAAGCCATGCCAAATTCTGTAGGATGAATTTAAATGTAGGAGTTGTTGGGAAATAGCCTTGAAATATAAGCTTCTTTTTCTACCTGAGAGGTTCTAGTGAGCCCCACCTTAAACCTTTCTGAGATTTTCACAAGTGGTATTATGGATATTCCCTTGAGTCAATCTTTAGGCATTTCTTAGTTGACAGCATTTTACTTAATGGAGAGAATACCCTGGGATTTCTATATTTCTTCTAAATTATGCATATAAACCAAACTCCTTTTTTTGGGCATGTTTTTTAAATATTAAAGGAGCCAACTGACACTTCATTTAGCCTGAAATTCTCCTTGGTAAGATTGACAAGTTCATTAGGTGTATTTTTTATCTTCTGCATTAATGCAGGATACAATTATGTTAATTGTTCTGCTCCTGTAGGATAGGGAACAGGCTGCCTTTTCTGCAGCCTAAGATAACAGTTTCATCACTTCTTCTCTTGCCTCCTATAGAAGCCTTCCTGCTTCTCTTCCAATCTCCACTTGCTACCTGAACTACAAGACAATGCCAAACATTTTAGGTTTTTGTAAAGGCAGCAACCCACTTCCAGATATTAACTTCTGTTTCAGTTACCTTTTGCTGCATTACACATCACCTCAAAACTGCGTGACTTAAAACAATACCAATTTATTATTTTTCATGATTCTGTACCTTAGCAATGTGGGAAGTTCTGTTGGCTCTTCCTGAGATCACTCATGTGGCTGCAGTCTTTTGATGACTACACCTAAGCTGGAGGTTCTGTGATAGCATAAAAGTTTTCGCTACTTCATTTAGCTATGAGCTGGGGGGATCCTTTCTTTTTCTACAGTTAACCTTTCATTCCCTATTAGGCTTGGATCAAATTTCACCTTATGGTGGTTTCGGGATTTCAAGACAGTAAGGGATAAACCTGCAATATCTGTTGAGATTCACACAAGACTTCTGCCATGTTAAAACGGGCAAAGCAAGTCGCAAAGCCAGTGAAAGGGACAATAAAATACAGCTCAGATACCATGTCACACTAAGGTTCTCAGTATACTAAGACAGGATTTCTTAGAGGTCATGACTATAACAATCTGTCACTCTACCTTTCTCCTTCAAGGCACCTCTGTAGGTGTATGAAATTATGCATACCTTTTTAAAGACTGCATTTTTGGAGCAGTTTTAGATTAAGAGCAAAATTGAGAGGATGATACAGAGATTCCCTTGCCCTCAAATATGCATAGCCTACCCCATTATTAATATCAATCACCAAAGTGAAACATTGGTTACAATTGGTGAACCTATAACAACACACGATAATTACCCAAAGTCCATGGCTTACATTAGGGTAAATTTTCTGTGTTGTACATTCTACGAATTTGAATAAATGTATAATGACAAGTATCCACCATTATCGTACCAGGCAAAGTATTTTTCCTGCCCTAAAAATCTTTTGTGCTTTGCCTATTTATTGCCTCTTCCATCCTAAACTCTAGCAAACACTGATCTTTTTACTCTCTTCATAGTTTTGTCTTTACCAGAATGTTATATAGTCTAAATTATCCTGAATATAGGCTTCTTTCACATAGTAATACACATTTAAGATTCCTCCATGCCTATTCATGGATTGATAACTCATTTCTTTGTAGTATTAAATTATAATGATATACCACTGCTTGAGTGTACCACAGTTTATTTATGCATTAAGGACATCTTGGTTGTTTCCAAGTTTTTGACAATTATCAATGAAGTTGTAATAAATATTCATGTGCAAATTTTCTTGTGGACATACATTTACAATAACATATATATCAAGGTTAGTGGGTAAATACCAAGAGGCATAATTGCCGTATTATTAGGTAAGTATGTTTAATTTTTTAAGAAACTGCCAAACTCTATTCCAAAGTTCCTGTGCCATTTCACACTGCCATCAGCAATAAATAAGAGTTCCCATTGCTCCATATCCTTGCCTGCATTTTATGTTGTCAGTATTACAGATTTGGGACATTCTAATGGATGTGTAATGGTATCTTTTTGTTGTTTTAGTTTGCGTTTTCCTGATGACAAATGATGTAGAGTATCTTTTCATATGTTTTTTTTGCCATTTGTATATCTTCATGGTGAGGTGTCTGTTAAGATCTTTGGCCCATTTTTAAATTGAGTTCTTTATTTTCTTATTGTTGAGTTGGTAAGAATTCTTCGTATATTTTGAATAGCAGTCCTTTGTCAGATGTGTCGTTTGTAGATATTTTCTCCCAGTCTGTGGCTTGTCTTCCCAATCCCTTGACACTGTCTTTTGCAGAGGAGGAGGTTTTAATTGTAATGAAGTCCACTTTATCACATATTTCTTTCATGGGTTGTGCTTCTTGTGTTGTATCTAAAAAGTCACCACCATATCTAAGGTCACCTAGGTTTTTTCCTGTGCTAACTTCTAGGAGTTTTGTAGTGTGTTTTACATTTATGTCTAGGATCCATGATCCATTCTTAGTTAATTTTTTTTCTTTTCTGAGACAGGGTCTGGCTTTGTCACCCAGGCTGCAGTGCAGTGACTTGATCTTGGCTCACTGCAAACTCTGCCTCCTGAGCTCAAACCATCTTCCCACCTTAGCCTCCAAGTAGCTGGGACTACAGGCACCCACCATTCCTATGTCTGGATGATTTCTGTGTTTTTTGTAGAGACGGAATTTTGCCATGTTGTCCAGGGCATCCTTAAACTCCTGAGTTCCAGCAATCTGTCTACCTCCCCTCCCAAAGTACTGGGATTACAGACCTAAGCCACCATGCCTGGCTTAGTTAACTTTTTGAACTATTACTTTTGAAAATTAACTGTGAGATTCTAGATCAGTGACAAAAATGTTGAAAGTGAAAATAATTTCCTGATTGATTGACTTCAACATATCATTCACATATGTAGGATTACGGAGTTTTAGGACAGTAAAGGTAATAAGGTGACATCTAGTACAAATTCACTTCTTATTCTTGAATCCTGTCCATCATTTCACTGTGACTCTTTTTGCCCAAATCTGTAGGTGTTAACACTCTGCTGCTGTAAGAAATTTTCATCAGAGTACATGTACTACTATTACTCTTCCTCTTCCTCCTTCTCCTCCTCCTATTACTACTTATACTACCAAACAGCAGCCTTTCCTCATTGCCTTTTATGTGCCAATTGCTGTTCACACATTATCTTTATTCAACAGCATCATAAAATATATATTATGATTAAATCCAAGAATATGAGATTTAGAAACATTAAGGAGTAGGCTTACCTATATTCAAGGCCTGAGTTCACAGCACTTTGCCTAGAGAACATTATAGAAGTCTCTTGGACTATAAAGTAAGAGTATGAGGAAAGCAGTTGACCAGAAAAAAATAAATATTTACCTGCAAATATCAGATGGAGAAATATAGCACTTCAGCATAATGCCCGTTTTGGTCTCAGTTTTCCATCTCACTCCTTACCTACTTTTGTCTCCTCCGTATGTCAGAATTATAAACCCTTCCTTATAATGTCACACAGAGTTTTCAATTAGTGTATATTTCTCATCCTTAACCCAGAAAACTCAGAGTTGAATATATGTGTCTTGTTTTTTTCTCATCATTTTTCACCTTTTTCCCCCTGATTATATAAATGCAGGATGGGGCATTAAGATTTAGGAATTTATGGATATGACAATATATTAGTAATAGTTCTGACCTCTGGGCCTTAGGCTTGTTGTTGGTGCTGTTTTAAATCGGTATAATTCGGTGTTTGGATCATCTTTTAGGAAAACATCCAGGAAAGATGCCTTCAGGATCTGGGTTGCTGCTTCTAAGACCAACACTGGCAGCTTCTGCTTCTGAGTAGAAATTGTAAAGAGAACAGGTGATCAATGCAGGAGGCCAGGGATAAGTCAGTGAACATAAATAACAAAAGAGGAAAGAAGAAGGAATGTAAACTGTCAAGGGGGCATTATTCATTTTTTTGTGTGTGTTTGTCACCCTTCTCTTTTTTCTTAAAGAAAAGAAAAAATCTTTCTAGCAGCTTTGTAGCACCATCTCAATCTCTTTGCATCTGCTGCTTATGCTCACTCACATCAGGAAAGTCACACGTATCATTTTTTCAAAAGGCGCAGAAAAGAAAATATTGCAAACTGACAACCCTTTTAGGAAATCCATTTTGGACTTGGAATTTAAGACAAGGTGAGTGGAGACTTACACAATTCTCCAGTGGATTTTCATTTGAATACTAAGGCTCTTCAACACTGCATTTTTTCTGTAGTTAATTTGTACACACACACACACACACACACACACACACACACACACACACACACACACGAGGAATGGCTCCAAGATCTCTTTATTAACACTTTGGACCACTGCAGACAATATTCAGGCAAAGACTATCAGGAAATAACGTTTCATTTTCATCTCCAGCTCCATCTAGTGGTTCCTGCCATGAATATCTTTATCTGATGGGAAGAACAGTCCAGCACCCCGGAAGAAAGAGAGTTAGGATCTTCACCACAGAAACCACTGTATAGAAATTAAAATGAAAATGGAATTAACATTATTTCCTAATTATTACTGGAAGCCTGATTTTTCTAGAGAAGTGCATCCGCTCTCCATTTTATTCTCCATGTGTAAACATTCAACATTTTAAAAAATTGAAGAGGAAAGATCTAATTTTGAAATTTTCTCCCAGAAACCTACCTTTTCTTCTTCCCTTCCTAAAAAGAAATTGACTATATAACAGAGATACGATAGAAGTTAGAAAAGCTAAAAATCCTTTGTATATTATAGTAGTTCTACATCCTTGTTAAATTTGGTTTCAGTAAATGAAAACATGGTCGTTTTATCCTATTGTCTTGTCTTAAAGAATGATCAGGTGACTCTCTGAGGCATGCAAAATGGAAACATATTCTACAATGAGAAAAAGAAAACAATATGAACACAGGTATCCATGGGCCCCTGGGAAGTAATGTGCAGCACAAATAGACAATTTTCTCTATTTCTGTCTCTGGGGCATTATATACTTTCTTCTCTGCTTCATTTGTTCATCAGTTTTATTTCTCTTTTCAAAAGAGCCTTCCCTTCTCTCAAATGCTGATTAGAGCCTTTGGAAGTGAATTTTAAACTCTCATAAACGAAGTTTTGGTGGGACCAGCTTGAGTCAGATTTCTACTCTTGGTCCACAAAGCTGTGGTCATGGGGGGATAGGGCCACATGACCTGACACCCCTCCAATGGGGAGGCAGATGGCCAGAGGAAGAATTTGGGCAGATTTTTTTCTCAAGGTAACATAGAGTAGGATAAAAACATAATCAGTGGAGGAAATAACTGATATTTCTGGTGCATTTCATCTTTTATCTTTCCAGGTACATGTTTAGTTGCCACAGCTATTGCTGAGTAATAAGTAACTCCAAAACACGTAGCATAAAACTACAATTGTTTATTTTTCATGTGTCCATTGGTCAACCAGGGCAGTTATGATGTTTCTGGGTCAGGCTTGGCTGATCTTGCCTGGGCTCATTCATGAAGCTGCTGCTAGTTGGCCAGTTGGCTGGGGGCTTGCAGGTCTAGGATACCCTTAAGTGGGTCCACTCATTTTCTACTCATCAGGCCCCACCTTCTCCAGCAGACTACCTGAGCTTACACTCATGGCAGAAGGAGAGGTTTTAGGGAAAGACAGAGAGAGAGAGAGAGAGAGAGAGAGAGAGAGAGAGAGAGAGAGAGAGTGTGTAAAAGAATGTTCAGCTTCTTGGGGCCTAGTTTCAGAACTGGTGTGATAATGTTTCAGAGCATTTCACTGGCCAAAGTGTATCTCCAGGCCAGCTCTAATTCCAGCTTGGAGAAGTAGATTCCACTTCTTCATGGTAGGGGCTGCAAAGGGACAATGCAAAGGATGCTGGTACAGAGGAAGGTCATTAATCTGTGTCACCAATGCAGTCCATAACACTTGCATCTTTATTTACCTCATCCACTTGTTATTTAACCCCAAGCCATTCTCTCTTTTTTCTCTTCTGCTTTCAGACAGGGCATGTCTTCTTGGATTCTCTTCAGAAAGCTAAATGTTTTCCAGTTATTTTTCTATTTTATCATTAAATATTTTTAAGATGCATATACCTGTTAATATCTTCAGGATGATGTTTCTTTTATTTTATCCCACAATATTTATACCTTGTCTTTATTATTTCTTTAAATTATCACTTTTTTGTTCATTTATAATTGTGGTTAAGGGTAGAGTTTAATTAGAATTAAACTGCCTGTGTTCAGATCGTACCTTCACCACTTACTACCTGTGTCACTTTCAGCAAATTACTTTGACTTAAATTCTCTTTGTCTCAGTCTTCTCATCAGTAATATGGGAATAATCATAACCACCTCATAATGCTTTATGAAGGTGAAATGATTATTTATAAGCACTAAAAATAGTACCTGTCACATAGTAATTTTCAGTAACTGTTATTATTATGTTTCTTGTCATTATTACTTTATCAATCTTTAAATGAACAAGAATATATCCAGGCTCAGGTGCTTTGATTGAGTGGATTGACCTTTGGCTTGCCATTTTTTTTTTACTGAGCAGACTTCTCAGATCTGCAGCTGAAGAACTACATCAGGGGTCTCAAACCCCAGGGCCACAGAATTGTATCAGTCCATAGCCTGTTAAGAACCAGGCTGGACAGCAGAAGGTGGGTGGTGGATGAGTGGATGAAACTTCATCTGTATTTATAACCCTCCATATTGGTCACATTACTGCCTGAGCTCCGCTTCCTGTCAGATCTGCAGTGACATTTAGATTCTCATAGGAGTACAAAGCCTATTGTGAACTCTGCATGCAAGGGATCTAGGTTGTGTGTTCCTATGAGAATCTAATGCCAGATGATGTGTCACTGTCTCAGATCACCCCCTGATGGGACTGTCTAGTTGTAGGAAAAACCAGCTCAGGGCTTCTGCTGATTCTACATTATGGTGAATTGTATAATTATTTCATTCTATATTACAACATAACAATTATAGAAGTAAAGTGCATAATAAATATAATGCACTGGAATCATTATGAAACCATCCCCCAACTCCCAGTTCATGGAGAAATTGTCTTCCATGAAACCGGTCCCTGGTGCCAAAAAGTTTGGAGACTGTTGAGCTAGATGCTATACAGAGATCCCAGCGTCTTTTTATGATCAATTCTCATTCACGTTGGGCTGGGCCTTCTTGCGAGCTTTGTTTCTGGGTCTACACTGTCAAGGCTGCAGCATTTCACCTTGACTGCATATTTCTCTTGCTCTCGTTCTCTCTTACGCAGATTGCTTCGGAACATTCAGATATTAGAACATACAGGATGAAGGCATCAAAGAGGAGAAAGGGAGAAGAGCATCATCTACAGAGGTTCTGGTCAGAAGCAGATCCTGCTTCTCTGTTAGGGGAATGTGGACCAGGTTTGGTGGCCTTCTATCATCTTTCATTCTGTCAGGCTTGCTCTGTGTCACAAGCTGGCATGCACACAGGGCACCAATTGGTTAATACACTCAGCCCTGTCTGACTTCCAATTATTGAAAATTCCTTCCAGATTCAGGCCTTGGGTTGTCTGTCAATCTTAGTTTATAGGGTCAGAAATTTACATCTTTCCTGCCCTTACATAGTTCTTTTAGTGGGAGTTTGGGAGAGGCTTTGTCCAAGGCTGCTAGACAGAGGCCATTTTTAAACCAGAAACTTTGTTCACCTAATTGTCAAGTTTATTTGGCTCTTGTTTTTATTCAACCTAAAAATTTGGATGTGAACATTATCCAGGAATAACTCCTTCTTAAGTAAATATAGCACATTATTGAATAAGAAGCACATAGAATTTTAAACTAAGAATTCTAAGGTTTCCAGAAAACAGGTTACCCTCTCATGGAGTTTTCTTTTAGGGGTAAGTGACTTGTGACCCCCTAATGAAAACAAACTCTAAGATGTCAATGGTGATAGTTGGGTATTATTTTTGTTTAAGAATTTTAAATATTGTTGATATAAGACTCTTGTAGCACAAGTAGTATTAAATGTTTGCACATATCTGGATTATGGTTTATTCCCTCCTTTTTTTTCAGGGGAGATTTGGGGGTACCTTCAAATAAGACATGAAGAAATATATCTTCCTGGCTGAAAAGAAAAATTCTAAAGTGGATATTTTTAACTTGTACAGTTTTTAGTTTCTAAATCTGTCACTAATCAGGGAATCATTTTTGTGTGTGGCTGGCTGTTATTTATAAAAAGTTGTATTTTATGAAATGTTGATTTTTCAAAATGTTATTTGACAGGTTTCTTTGGAATGCTGTTTATGCTGACTCTGTACTTATTAAGCTACACAGGAAGAGGTAATTTTATAGAAAAAAATACATCTACAAAAAATGTTCAGAAGTTGCTTAACCCTTAAAGAAATTAGAGTCAAAGTTAATTTTAGCATTTGCACTTAAATAAATAATAAAGTATAGATTCTTGCCTACTGAGAAATGTACTTCGTGGTCCTGGCTACCAATACTTCCCTGCTGCAAACTGAAAAACCTGAAAAAAATAGATTTATTGAGAGATATGTATTTGTTAATTTTGATTCTTATAAACCTGCCCATTTTCATGTAGACAAATGCTGATGGAATGATGAGTCCAACTAAATTCAGAGAGCTTTTTAGTCATATTTATAAAACCACACATATAAAATTGACCAAAAACAATACGATTACCACCAACAAAACCACGACCACCATCAATGGAAAGTAACCTGATGGTAAAATAAATTTTAAGATTTTATGACTTGGTTGGTTCAACATTGTAAAAATTCCCTGACGTAGGCAGCTTAATAGAACTCCATCTCTGAAGCAGAATTGGACAGGATCTAACAGATTTATTTTTTTAAAGGATATAATTGTGTAAATTTACTGGTAATGAAAATGATTAAAATAGTTATGGAGTTAGGAAAAGTACACTTATTTATTTACTCATTCCATGAATATTTTCTGGGTGGGAACTATGCTCGCTAGACTGTATTCTGGAAGCATCTTCAGCCAGATCTCTATTACATAGGGTTAATTTGCTAATATTATTTCTCGCATCCACAGAAAAATTGTTAATCCGTTTTAGGCACATTCAAAGTTCCTGTTCTCTTCAAATAGAATTGTCTTTGTCTCTCCCTTTTATAATAATTACATTTAAAGTCTGTCTTCTATATGAAACTTCACTCTCATTAATTACCTTCACTACATTGCTACTTTATTATTGCTTAAGGTTATTCATCACATTTTTCAAGAATTATCCTAATTTCCATAAAATACAACATAGCTTTGAAATTTTATTTTAGGTTACAATTTGCCATGGAAAATTTTTTTAACAGTGTTCATATTCTCCGGAAAAAAATGCTTTTACATAGTTTGGAAAGCATATGTGTATTTCTGGGAACAATAAAGGAGATATCTGAGTCTGGAATGTGTTGGGAAATCTATACCATGGTCTCATGTAATTATGGGGTTTGGTCAAACAGACCAAAGAGACCAACTGGCCAACAAGCTTTTAAACCTTTATATTATTTGTGTTGGTTACTGTTTGGAATCTGGTGAGAGAGGCTATAACTCCTGAAGAACTAATTTTCAATGTGGATTTTATCTTAGAACAAAAAGTAAATTTTTATGAATAATTTTTGAGCTGTAGAAATGTTTCAAACTCTTGCGCTTTGTATTTTTACTCATCTAATCAAATCGTTTTTGAGCACTTACCGTGTTCTGTGTAATTTGCTAGGTACTGGAGATTTGATGATAGAGAAAACAGATATCCCTTCCCTAAAGAAGGCATTAATTTATCATGTGTCATTAAAAATCTCTGGTCTTGAATTTCTTTGTAGAAAAAATGGAAGAAAAAAATCTGAATTCTATACTTAACATAAAATTATGTCTAAGAGTAGGGAGTTGTAAAATAATTTATTGGAAGTGAGAAAGACAAGTTGTAGTTGTAGAAGGCAATGTTTGGAATTTAACGATTTACATCAGAAATAACACATATGTTAAACAGTATATATAATTCTAACAGACTTAAAATAGTACCAAAAATCTAAAAAAAAAAAAAAACCCACAACATATGAATAACATGTCAAGAATTCAGTAAAACAGAGAAAAATGCTAAATCAAATATCACTTGGATAATAGATAAGGTCAACGATAGATTGTTTTTGAGTCACTTTTTTTCTAGAAATACCAATCCCTCTCCATTCTGTTAGCATTTGTAAGGATGACCTGAAACCAAACATACCGATAAAGTTTGTAGCTAGCTTTTTCTGCTTTTCCTTTGCATCCCCGTTTGATTTTTTAATTCTATCCCAAACATGTAATTTTTCAAATATTTTATTTTAAACATTTTTATTTAAATAGTCATTTTGAAACTAATATTTTTTTTTGAAAAAGAGAGAAAAGGAGAAAGAAAGAAAGAAACAGCAAAAGAAAAAAAAGAATGAAAGAGAGAAAGAAAGAGGAAGAGGAAGAGGGAGAGAGAAAACTAATATTTCTTAAACAATTTTAATGCCTTTCTTACCTTTGCTCATATTCTTATGTAATCCTCAGAAATCACTAGCTATGTTAGCTATATAATAGAAGATCTGAACACCATCCTTATGGAGAAAATGATTCCAAGGTCTTAACTCAAACAAATGTTGTCTGCATATAGAATTTTTGACCAGCATTTAAATCAACAGCTAAGTATATTAACATATATGATCAGATGCATGTACATTTCATCACAAATAAGAAGTGCATCTTAACCTGACTGATACATAATATTTTTACATGTACACATGCATACGCACACACAGCAAAAACTTGCTGTGACTCCTTTCATGGGCTTTAGGATCTGTCACTCATATTGCTATGATTAAATCTTTAAATCAAAGTGAGGTGTGTCATTTTGGTCAATGGCTGTGTGAAACTAAGTTTCTATATATTAACAAATTGAGGCCATATATAATAAAACAGTGGAACCATGATTTTGTCCCATTTGTGTCAAAAAAATAAAATTGTCTCATTTGGAAATGATGAAGAAGAACGTGTAACTTTAATGTGGACCATACTATTCTACATGCATTGTGCTACAGAAAAGCAATACTAGTTAGATGAATTAATATGATTTTCTTTGAGTCTCTCACTTTTTTCATTTGTGTCTGTGGGATTGGAATGGCTCTACCTGATATAAATTAGCTTTTTGTCTCCATGCCTCTTCTATAGACCTGGGGAATAGGACATTTCACTTTCTTGATGAAAGAGATGACCAAACTTGAAGGGGGTAGGGTAAAGTATATGTCATAAAATATGCAATGACTTAACTGATTAGTGAGGTGATCTTTCCTAGTCCTATGCCAATATATATTCAGAATAATAAATCGTATGGAACGTCATGCATCACCAGCTTTATTTTGGTTTTCTGTGGTAAAATTAAGCCTTTATATCATGGGAAAATGGTTGAATGTTTTTCTCTTACCATATTTTATAAGCAACCTTTTAATATCTATTAGAGTTGATAATATGAGATTCATGTTTAACTGGAATATACAGATCATCAACTTGCTCATGTTTCCCAGGCTGGTCTCAAACTCCTGGCCTCAAGCAATCTGTCTGCCTCAACCTCCCAAAGTGCTGGGATTAGAGGCATAAACCACGAAACTTGGCCAAAGTTAACGATTTTTAATCTTCTTTTTGTCAAGCACAAATCAAAGTTGTTAATTATAAGCCAAATTGGCCAATTTAAATTTATCTTTCATTCTTCCCATTTCCTACTCCCTAGAATAAAAATAATCATGGGTTAGGCAAAAAGTCAAGAAGAAAGATAAGGGCTGCATGTTTCAGAAACTATATTTTAAGATTTTTCAGTTAGTTAAAAAAATTGATTGTCTTTCTACTTTTCTAATGAATACTGAATTTCTCATAAATGCAAGGCCTCTTAAACTATACACAACAAAATCAAATATAAAAATAAGTAGGGTTTAGCTCTGATTTTCTAAAAGTTAATTTTTATTACTTTTCATCTTATAAATATGTGCTATAATATACACTTTAGATTTTAATATAATTTTGTAATTTCCCATTTTATCCATTCCAAATAGTTTCAATGTATAGGTCTGTGTAGCTAATTGCCTCTCTTGATTCTCTTTCAAATTTTCAAACACTGTTTACAATTAATCATATTTTTTTGTTACTTGACGGTTCCACTTTTTTGCTTTTAATGTCCCTTCCTTAGATGTCTCGGCCAAGAAGTGTATCATATTGACACCAACTTAACTCATGACTGCAGGCTGGTTTTCCAACCCATTAGTGCCCTCCACAAGTCAAGTGTTGGACCACAGGAAATGAAGAAGTGGAGCTTTGGTTTACATATGTTGACGTGAACAACTCAGTTGCACCCGTTATGAGAGTAACTGCTCAGCTCATGATGAGTGAATAGGTCATCCAGCAAGAAACAGAAAACACAGAAATGGACCTTCTTTGGGAGCAGGGTCCAAGGTGCTGACAACTTAATGAATGACTTGTCTGTTATGACAGTAGGACACCTAGCAATGCCAAGAGCAAATATTTGAAAGAATACGCAATACAGGAAATGTATGTATGTTCTATATATAGGACACTTAGATTGCCTGTATCACTAACAGATGGGCAGCGTTTGAGAAATCTTATTTTATAATGTGCAACATCACTCCTGTCAGATATACTTCGAGATTTGGGGATTAATGGAGCATGGCACTCAGAGTAAAATGGGAATTCCATTGTATGTACTGAGGGATTGGGGGTTTTAGGGATAGATGAGCTCAACAGAGAATACGGTCCATATTTTTTACAAGCATAACTCTGATTTCATTTATAATTTAATAATAAACATCTGCAGGCACCATGTCAGATGAAATAGGTAAGTAGATAATTTTGTGATGTGTCTTTGGATAACATTAAATAGTGAAACCATGGCTAAAGGAGCCAAGTGAATAGAAGGATGAGGAGTTTACTTTTTCTTTCTAAACTGAGAAATCCACCAACATAATTTTGAAGGGCAATAAAATGAGTTAGCTTGCAAAAAATGATATTATTTATAAATGGACTCACTTTGGAGTTAAGATTCAGATAATTTTAATTAAACCAACTGAGATAGGTGACTGAGAGATAGCTCTTTTTTTTTCTTTTCTTTCTTCCTTTTTTTTCTTTTTTTTTGAGACAGAGTCTTGCTCTGTTGCCCAGGCTGGAGTGCAGTGACATGATCTCGGCTCACTGCTATCTCTGCCTCCCAGGTTTAAGTTATTCTCCTGCCTCAGCCTCCCAAGTAGCTGGGATTACAGGTGCATGCCACCATGCCTGACTAAGTTTTTGTATTTTCAGTAGAGATAGGGTTTCACCATGTTAGCCAGGATGGCCTCAATCTCCTGACCTCGTGATCCACCTGCTTTGGCCTCCCAAAGTGCTGGCATTACAGGTATGAACGCCTGGCCGAGAGACAGTTCTCGAATAGATTCTGACACTCTTATCCACTCTGGTATGATCTCTTGCAAGTACATTTATTAACCATAGTAAATAAGCATGGAGACAAAAATTAGGCCCACCAAATATTAGAGATTAATGGCCATTTTGGAGTCTCATGTGTTACAAATATATGTACTGCAGATTAGATTCTGAGATATTTCTTATTACATAAGTCAAGAAGAGGATGGGTAACCTGTAAATACTTGAAACCCCAAGTTACTCATTGAAATTTCATGAGTGCTAAGTCATTAGCCAGATCCTATCATAGGCAAGCCTCCCTTTCTCCTCATCACTGTGTGCATTCCTACTCATCATTCATCAGCTTTTACTGGCAAATGGCTCAGTACCAGGTACTTTGCCGCATGGTCCTAGTTAATAGCCTATTGCCTTTAGAAACGCTCTGTATCAAAATTCTAACAGGAAAAAACTGTATGGATTGCTGTTCTTTGCCTTGTATTCATTCTCTAGCAACTCCTGGGCTTCTCAGAGCCTTGCTGAGGAGGCATTACTTCCAGCCACACAGAAATTCTGCAGAAATAAAGAAGGGCCCAAGCTAGTAAGATCTCACATGAAGCTGGTAAAATATGGGTTTTCCACAGCTGTTAGGTCTCCGTGCAACCAGGTCTCAACATCTGGTGCAAACTACTTAGCTGAAGCAACAGAATGGTATCTGGCTTTCAAATCATCAGGGCACAATCATTTGGCCCCATGAAGTGATCTAATTCGATAAGAGACCTCAACACTATTGAAACATGACTACTGTGATGTTTGCAAAATAATAGGTCTCTATGGTTCAGGCTAACTGGCCTCAGTTAGCCTAAATGTTTATTTATTAGTCATTTTTTTTTATTATATGCCTTAAGTAAAGAATCACAAAACTGACCACATAAATAAGCATAGAAGAAATTTTATGTAAAAAATGTAGTTCTTCTTGTCTCACTGTGATCCTTAACTTTCCACAAGGAATAGCTCTGCCACAGCACTGCCCCAGAGCCCTGCAATAGAGCCATCCCTGACTCTTCACGTTATCCCTTTGTGTTTACCTGGTCAGTCCCTGGGCATTGTCAGTTATTTATGAATATTGCCTCTCATTGCTATTCTCTCTGGTTTCATTCTAGGTCAGGTCTTCATAATCAGGGACTTAATTAATACAATATAATGTATGTATGAATCAAAACTCATACATACATTATATATGGTTTATTTATGTAAACGTTCTTGAAAACTCTTGTTAGAGATCAGTGTACAAGTCTCTTGTCTGCAATTCAGCTGAATGAAAACTTAAGCCATATGTCTATATGGATAAACACTATGGCAAGTGAGAGTCTGAGATAATGACTCTCCTGTGAAGAAAGGATTTGTTGGCTCAAAATATGGCAGCAGTGTAGAGTTGGAAACAGAGGTGTGATGTTAGAGACAGTGGGTCTCCCACAGTGTCCCCAGTAATAATGGTTATAAATTATTCTCTTCTTTTTGCCTTCCTTGGGTTGAGCCTGAACAAAAAAATTATAATATATGAACATACTCAAATGACAGACAATATATTTTGCAACACTTATGGAAGGGAAAGAGCTAATTTTCTTAATTTCAAAAACTCATATGTCACTGAAATGAAACAAAACCATCCAGTAAAAGTATGGTCAGGGGACAGGAACAGATAGCTCCCATGGCTTTAAAGATAAATTGAACTCAAAGAGGAAAATGTCACAAATTAAATTAAAACTATAAATTTCTATTTTGTTAGAAGGTACAGAACTATAGTCACTTACATGTTGCAGGAAGGGCAAACCTTTATGAAGTTCCATTTGTCAAAACTTATAAAAATTTAAATAGACATATTTTGGTAAAGAATTCCATTTAGCTGTAGATTAGATGTGCATGGATGCATATAAGTACAAGAATGGATATGTATTATTGCTCATGAGTTAAAAAGACTAAGAAACAACTTGAACATCCAGCAATAGGGGATTTATAAATAAATAAGGGTAATGCTATTGAATGAAATAGTATGCAGTTGCAGCTGTGGGAAAGAATAAGGAGGCTCTGAACATACCAAGACAAACTGACTTCCACGATAAGGTGAAAAATTCAAAATGCAGAACAGTGTATATAAAATTTAAATTGTGTTAAAAAAGAAAGTTATTGCCAATTTTAGCATATGTTCATATTGTCCATGGATGTTTAGACAAAAAGATGGCAATAGTGTGACTACATCTTGGGTGCAGAAGTAAGGAGTTAGAAGTCATTGACAGAAAGAAAATATAATTTTCACTGAATACTTATTTGTTGTCTTTAAAATGTTCACTTTTGCATGTATTCATGTAACCTTTCAAAAAATTGAAATATACATGTACATGCATATATATTTATTTGTATATTTTATATATTAATATAGTGCACATTTATTACAAATTATATATGATAACATACAATTAACAAAATACATGCAAAATAAAAAACTCTCAGCCTTTTCCATGATATCATTTGGAGGTATCACAAAGTGTCTGATTCATGCTGGGAATAACACGATACAAGGAAGAGAATCAGAAGCCTGTGGAAAGACTCTTCAGCTACAATAGCTCTTGAGAGAACAGAATTCAGTCGACAAGACAAAGACCAGAAATTCAGTCACATGGTGGTAGAGAAGGCAAGCAGTAACCTGACGAGGTTACAGATGTGGTAGCTTCATTTAAGCATTGCTAGAAACCGTAGCTGGAGAAAAACCTGTGAAAGTCTTGTGTTTGGTGGTTAAGCTAGATGAAGACTGAAATCATTGTTTACACTTAATGCTTGTATGCCACATTTTATAAACATAGCTGGAAATAAGTACTCTCCTAAAAGCAGGAGGCACGGGCATGCTGCAGTGAGGCTGAATCAACAGAGGCCAACCACGAATTTGGAGGGAATGGGGCTGGTATGTTCCAGATAACAAGTCACATGTCTTCCAGTTTATCTAATTGTATGGTGCCGTCTGCATTTGTGCCCCCTTATGGATGTTAAATTCTGTCTAATGATGCAGCCATACTGTTTTTCAAAGTTCAAAATATCTTTATGTTTCTATAAGGGTCTGTGCTTTACATATGTCCTTGCCTGTTGAAATGACCATTTTAAAATTCCGTTTTCTGCAGTGCTAAGTTTTACGAAAAGTGTGAAGAAACTGTATTGACATACAATTTAGCTAGGGATAATTCACCTAAAGTTTAGGAAGAAAGGAATCTGATCAAAATGAGTTACCATGAGATCTTGATGACTGACAACTGGGCAATTTCCTATTCTCTCAAATCTGGTTGGTAGGAAATTTATATCTAAGAGCAAATTAATCTCTAATTGATAAGAAATTTAAGCTAGAGAAAATGATTTATCTTCTTGGTAAAGAGGGGAATTGCTGCACTTGCTATATTCTGCCGCTTGCCTCTAAAAATCATAATGGTAAAGAGATAGACGTTTTGATTCTCACTTGCTTTTATATTTTGCCATTGATTTGGATGTCTTCCTTCCCTTCTTCCCTCCAGCTCTTTTCCTGTTCAGAAGGAAGATTTGATCACAGATCTATTTCTCCTATTCTGTGTTTTCTACCTTGACTGAGTGAGCATTGTCATCTTGCTTCATTATAAAATAGGAACAAAGAGAACTTTGAAAAAAGAAGGGCCAACCTCCATAAATACCACTGTTTTTAATGAAGGTTTTATACACTGGACAGCCAGCAGGAGTCAACTGAGCAAGTTTCCCTGTAATAAGAACATAGATGTCTACCTAATATAAAACTGTGTGTAACATTTTAGGGCCCACTTTCCTGACCTTAAACTTGAAAGTATCATTGCAGAAAGCAATCCACTTTCCTCTCTTTTCAGAATTCTGCTCCAATTCCTAGTCTCAAAATTAGTTTCTATCAAATGCAGATGACAATTAGAATCTCCACAGCATCTGGGGATTCAGCTAAACAACTTACATGGCTGCTGCTTTGAGTCATGAGCCCAACACTCTCTGCTTTTGGTAATTTCTACTCTCCTTTAGTTGTTTCCCTATTCTCATGTGTATAATTCCTTTTGATCCCACTCACCCTGGCTGATGCACCTTCTAACCATTACACTGTACCCTTGGAAACCTCATTCCATCATCCACAGTTGCCCTGCACCTTCAAAATTCTAGAGAAAGAGTGCCCTACTTTTTACATTTCTTTTTTATTTATTTATTTTCGTAGAGACAAGATCTCACTTTGTTGACCAGGCTTGTCTTGAACTCCTACTCCCAAGTGATCCTCTTGCTTTGGCCTCCCCAAGTGCTGGGATTATAAGCACGAGTCACCATGCCCAGTTTCCACTTCTTCACTTAACATAGTAGTAGCAACACAACATCTCTTTGTCCTCTTATGTGAAGGCTTCTCATTCTTTCAGGCCTCACAAGCCATGGAACCCAGAAGCACTGTGGCAAACATCCCAGCCCTCACCACCTTCTTCGGCCCATCTGTATTTCTGCAATTGCCTTTCCCTCCTGTCCTCCACACCAACTCCTCCAAACTTCCACCACCCTCCTCAAGACTGCTCTACCACCTTCTCTCACCAGTATCTTGCCATCTGCTCATTCACCTCTTCCGCTTCCTACCTGATGACTCACCAAAATGAATTGCTTTGTGTCCTTCCTCCTCCCTCTTGGAAAAGTTCCCCTCTTCGAAATTAAACTAATACATCCACCTTTGCTTTCCATTCCAATCCTTTCTGAATCAGAAGAAAACTCAGAAACTGGGTTCTTTCAGTAAAGCATCTCATGCCTGCACACTTTCTCTTCTCCCTTAGTGTTTTTGCCTCTATTAGCTTAAAAACAAAATCAAAACACCAAAAAATGAAACCAAACTCTTTCCCCCACCTCTTTACACTTTCAATCCCTGATTAAGCTAAAAATCTAGCATTCACACTAGATTTCTGTACTTCCTTATCCAACATTATTTATCCAGTTCTATAAACCAGTGCTTTTTAAATTTGAAAGTGCTTATGATTTAGTTGGAGATTTTGCTGGAAAGCAGATTCTGATTTGCTGAACATGAAGTGTGGCCAAGTTTCTCCATTTCTAAGACATTCCCAGGGGCTGCAGCCACTACTATTCTACATATTACCCTTGAAGTGGAGGTAAAAGAAAGATAGATGCCTCCAAAATACTTTGTGAGATTTTAAGAGCAATTTTCAGAAGAATAGCATACACATATTTTTCATAGGTTATATCCAATTACTTTGAGAGAATGTTTTAATCCTAACACGGATAAAGCAATCACCATAATGTTACTGATCGCTTATTAGGTGTTATGATATTTCATTGATCTAGATGAACAAAGTGGGCTTTAAAGAGGTTAAACTGTGGGTCAAATTGACAAATAATAAAAATGGGTTGTACAACTATTGTTATAAGAATCCATATGTCTTAAAATATTTTTAATTTATACTCCAGTTCCCCTTTTATTTGTTACCTTACTTTCCTTTTTCCTTTAATAATGTAACTTGGTGTTAGAAATTCATTCTTTTGTCTTTAGAGAGAACAAAGTATTTTCAGTTTCTCTAAAGAATAGGAATACAATAAACAAAGCATTTAATCAGACAGTATGCTAATAAATTAAAATATAATAACATTCTGAGGTCAGATTGATGAGGTTGGAATCATGGCTTTACCTCCTAATGTCTGATCAAATTACTTTATTTCTCTGTTCCTCAATTTTCTCGTAAAATGTAGGGCAGTAATAAAACCTTCTCATAGGTTGTGATGAAATGAAGTTGAATCTCTAAAACACTTATCAAATTAACTAACACATGGCAAGTGATTAATACATGTGTGTAGTTATTATTATTACTATTATTATTAAGGTGTTTAAAAAATTCTGCTCCCTGGGATGGTGGCTGTGATTACCCTACTGGAACAGAAAAGTAAGATTTAGCCAAATGATCCATCATTTAGGTTTGTTAGTTTTGTCTGCAGACTGAGTCTAAAAAAAAATCCCTTGGTACTTGAAATTCTACAGACCAATTTTTTCCGCACCTCTAATCCTCTCCAAGAAGATAGAGCAGTTAATGAATTAGCTTGATCTATCTCCTAAGCTTTACTGTCATCAGCAAATTACCCCAAAGAATATTATAAATGGACATTACAAATTAGGAATCATGTCCTTAAATTACTTCCTTCCTCCCTCTAGTCTCTTATTTCAAAACCTTGCAAATCTCCTACCAATCAACTTTGCTCAGTTGGACAAAATGTAATCAGGGATTTCTTATTTAGGATTGTGTGCGGAAAGTTCTGTAGTACGAGTTGTAGATTTGTTTGCTAAGATTATCCAACTATTTCAACTGCAAAAATTATTTTCAAAAAACCTCTGATCATCCTGCCATCAGAATATTATTATAGGATTAGAATCACGGATACTTTGAATCTCTGGGATTCTTATTGCTTTCACTTATGAATTACCTGAGTTGATATAATTGTCAGATTCACCTTTCTTCTTCCACCTAACTGCTAAAGTGGATTAATATATGGACAAAATCATTTTTTATACTTATAAAGATATAAAGGTTATGGTGTCTATTAGCAAAGATGGAAAGTGATTTTCTTATATTGACAGGAAACAAGTTCACATTTTCTTTTGATAAATGGTAGGTTTATAAATCTGGGGTAGCCCTTGAAGTTAATGAAATAAAAGACTTTATTTTTTCTATTAAGTGAGCTTCAGAAAGTTAAGTGTCTTGTCTAGTACCACAGAAGGGCAGTTAGGGCAGAAACAGTATATCAATGTTTGTTTTATATGGTTACATTGCTTCTGAATGAATGCCAACATTTAATTTGACTTCATTTTAGCTATCATTCACAATTTGGGATAAAATCAACATAGCAAAGAGGTACATAATTACCACTGTCATTTAATTTTGATGAAAATGTGGTTTGCATTATTGTTTTGTCAGGGTACATTTTGTTTACAGCTTCCTTAGTTCACTTAAGGCTGCCTATACAAATGTTGGCACAAGAAATATTTACACACAGCTATCGCTGCCCTGCTATGCCCTATGTTGGTTCCTTGGTTCAGATCCAAATGTTTTTATCTATGTAAGTTTCCTTTGCATGAAACTGTGAAAAATGGAGGCTAACAGTATTAAAAATAGAAGGAAGATCACATTCATAGTTGCTACTGTCTTCCAGAAGTCCCAGTATAATAACTTAAGGGAATAGAGGAGAAAAAAACCAAAACTCACAAGAATAAAGAGAATGAGTCAGTAGACAACAGTGATAGAATGTCAGGGCATAAAAGTACGATAGAGTAGCGATAAATGACTTAGCAAGATTAAAAAATTCGAATTTTAGTTTGCTACTGGGAAAAGCGATGAAGTAATCTCATGTTCACTGCAGAACTTCTCCTCAAATCCGAAATTGGTAACGAAAGAAATTCTGGAGAAGAGGGTAAAGAAAATGTCACCACAGGGGAAGTGGTTAACCATTTGAAAAAGAAGAAATAGTTTGATAACCAGATCCTCTTGCTAGTATGCACAGCCTAGAGATTATAGAGTCAGTATTTCAGCTGAATATTGGAGATGCATTCTCTGGAGAGAATAAACCGAATGACCTCTAGCCTAGGAAACATCAGTAAAAACTTATAGAGAGCAATGAGCTCATCATGTGGAAAACAGGCATTGATTACAAGTTTGCATCATCAATGTTTAGATTGCAGATTTCTACTCTACTTCCAGAATTCTGGTAACAGGTTCCCATCAGTCAGATTCAGCTACATAGCAAATGACCTAAAATGTAGTTGGTTAGAACAGCCATTGTATTTTGCTTATTGTTCTGTGGGTCAGCTGGGCAGTTCTTTTGAGAAAACATAAGAATGTATGCAAGAAAAATACGGTGTTATTTAAAATTTCCAGAAAGTAAAGATATCTATGAATTAAAAATAATGGTTGCAAAGTAAAAAATTCAATACAGGAAATAGACAAAAAAAGTGAAGAAAGAAACCAGAAAGTAGAAATACAAGAGTTGAAAAATAGAAGAATGAGGAAAATAAAATTATAGCAATAATCTCTAGTTCCATATGCCAGATAGTGGGAATTTCAGAATGAAAAAAAATGAAACAGAGAATGTTAGCATTTTAATTAAGATATAGACTGGGGCCAGTAAACCTTTTCTGTAAAGGACCAGGTACTAAATATATTAAGGTTTATGAGACATATTTCATCTGTTGCATATTCTTTGTTTAATTGTTTGCTTATCTTAATAATCCTTTAAAAATGTAAAACTATTTTTAGATTACTGGCTATAAACATGTTACAGACTAGATTTGGTCCTGATTGAGCAGTAGTTTGACAACTACTGGTATAGAGAATTACACAAGCCTTTCTCTTGTCAAAACAATAACAACAACAACAATAATATTATAAACTACAGTACATGCACAGAAATATGAAGGAACTAAATATTCCTGGAAGCTGTCTTCCAGGATAAGCAAAGATCAAAAGCTGTTTACGCACCTGAGGCCATTGTCCAAGAACTGGGTAAATACTAGAACAATTCTGGGCCTGACAAAGGCAAAGGATGTCTGCCTGATCAAGGAAAAAACAATAGATATTTCAACAGCCATGCAGGTTGCCAGGACCTGCTAGAACTCTGGAATTCTTGAAATCAAAGCTAGTTTGCTCTAGCCACTGAATTTCAACCATGGAACTTTTGTGTATTACAGGGGATATGGAGAGAAAGCCTGGAAAGGTGTAGAGATATTTCCATCTTGTAATATAAGACCATGAGAAAAATGTTTTTTAAAAAACAGTGGAAAGATGCTGTCTGACATTGACTGAGATGTCGCAATCTATATTACTAACAAGGCATTAAATAACTAGCACAAGTATGTTAAAGAAACGTGAGAAAAAAATATATATACAAAATGAAGGAAAGGATGGCTGAAAATGTTCCATGAAGAAAAGAAATTCATTTAAAAAAAGGATCGAGCAAAAACTCTAGAACTGAAAAAAATAATTCTTGAATTAAATGTTAAAGAGTAAGCTTAACAGACAACAAACAGGGTAAGAAAGGACCAGTAAGCTTAAAAACAGGTAAACAGAAAATGATTGAAGGTGAAAATAGGGAGAAAAGGTATTAAGAATAAAAAATAAACAAAAACCAAAAATACTAGAACCAAGTGGTAGAGACGTATAGGATCATAATAAACAGTATAACACAGGTGTAACTGAAGATCCAAAGGAAACAGGGAGAAAAAGAAGAGAGAGCTATTTGTTTTAAAATGTTACTTTAGCTGTATAAATGTATGAGATACAAGTATAATTATGTTACACGGATATATTGTATGTTGGTGAAGTCAGAGCTATTAGTGTATCTATCACTGGTTAAATTGGCTTTGGTAAGGAATTTTCCAACACTCTTTAAAGTCTTCATCTCAAAGATCCAAGAAGCTCAATGAATTCCAAATATAGTACAAAACAACATCTAGTCACATCATTGTGAAATGTCTGAAAAATAACAATCTTAAAAGAAGGAACAAAACGAGCACATTGCATTCAAGGAAACAATGATAATGTTGACTGTTTAGCTCTCCAAAGGACACTATGGAAGCAAAAAGATAATAGAATAACATCTTTGAATTGCTGAAAGAAAACAAAACCAAACCCCTGCAACTCTAGCAAACTTCCTCAAAAATGGTGATAAAATGAGGCTATCTTAGGACATTTAGAAACTGAAAGAGAAACAGTATGCCAGACATGATTCCACTTTTAGGGAAACGTACCATTCATTAGAGTTCAAAATGAACAGTTTTAAAAGAATATTTGTTTTAAAAAACAGTTTTAAAAGAAGGAGAAATTCAAGAGATAGTGAATCTATTACCGTGTGATAAAATAAGAACACTTCTATAAAAGGAAGTAGAAACAAAGCTGAAAGGTTGATTTAGAAGTAGCCACTTTTGTGAAGCTGAATGCTTATTCTTGTGAAAAACTGTACATTTTGCTCATTATACTAAATCAACATGGTGAAACCCAATCTCTAGTAAAAATTCAAAAATTAGCTGGGTGTGGTGGTGTGTGCCTGCGATCCCAGTTACTAGGTAGGCTGCGGCAGAAGAATCGCTTGAACCAGGGAGTCAGAGGTTGCAGTGAGCTGAGATTGTGCCACTGCACTTCAGCCTGGCAACGGAGCGAGACTCCTCTCAAAAAAAAAAAAAAAATTCTTCATTAGATTGTGAACCTCCTCAAACTCTTATTTTCCTGTTTACATACTAAATGGAGACTAGGGAGCTAGTATTTTGACCATTTTGTAATCAAATAGACCTTATTCATCTAAAATATCTGAGTTATTTAGGTACACTTGCATTCTAAGGGTAGAATTAGCCAGTTAATTGCCTCTTCATCAAAACAGAGCAAACCAAAGTCCAGCCTCTATCTTGACACAGTGTTTCTTAGCAGTCCCTTTCCAACCCATCACTGGCTTCACAGACTTCTTTCAGACACCTAAATATTTTCCATTCTTTAAAATCTCTACTTGGACTCCTTACATGGAAGAGTGCCCAAAGGAAGACAACCATATTTTTGAACTCCAGAGGTAGTTCAGGAGAGCTGTTTCTAGAGTCAGTTCTTATTTTAACCCTAATGGTTGTTTTCAGTATAGGAGACACTGGTTTGGTCTCCAGAAAATGGTAAACAATACTTGATTTTTCTCAGTTTAGGAAAGTATTGTCAATTCACAACCACTCATAAAAGTTATACATAAGATGAGGTCTATGAAATGGGCTGTTTATCTCCAATGAGAACTTGTTGACACTTAGATGTACTGGCCTGGTTTTCGCCATGGTTTATATGAATTCTTATAAGAAATCAAAGGACTGGAGGTCATTTCCTTCTTGTACTTAAGAAAGAACAGTTGGTTTGCAGAGGAGATAAACCCAGTATCTCTATACCTCTACTCACTCCTCTTCATGTTCTCGTCAAACCCCGACCTCATGTGATGACATAGATATCATCTACCAAAGATGCCCACACCTGCTCTCCAGTAGAGAAAAATGGTGCTCTATCTGGGCAGTCCTTGGCTACAAGCTTGTCTTATCTTCACACACCACCATCCTGACCCTGTGGGACAAGGACTATCAACAGTGCTGGGCACTGGTAAAGCCAGCATTCCCCTCTTGACTGATAACAGGGAGATGCATGAATTGGTCTTTTCAGCCAATCTCATGGTGTCCAGCCAGAGCTTATCTTCAGTTTTAAGGAAGGAAAAGCTGAAGTTGGCTAAAAGCTTTTCTTTATTCTCTCTTGCCTTGATATTCTATAAGTCACCAGGGGAGCTAAATATTGCAAAATCCTGTCATGAAAGAGCAGGCTGATAAACTGAAAAATAAAAACAGATGTGGAGCAAAGAAGGCTTACGGACATTTGTTTCTTGCTTTGGACTGGTTCAAGTGCTGGGAATCTTTAATCCTACTCCCACTAAGAAAAATCTAATATTTCCTCTGCTTCTGACTATCACAATCCTTGGATAATTCACATCTTTGGATAATCACCTCTCCCACATTGAAGTCAAAATAAAGTGATGGGAAAATGCAAAATAAAAATAATAAGTGACATTTATTACATGTGTATGTGCCAAACACTCTGCAGGCAATATTTCATTTACACAGGGAGAAGGCCTGCAGCTCATATTCTAAGGCCTGATGGCCTGGAGTCAGTCAAATCCTAGCTTTAGTGCTTTCTAGCTGAGAGACCTTGAGCAAGTTACTCAACTTGTTTTTGTCTCAGTTTCCTTACCTGTACAAGGAAAATAACAATACTTTTACCTCCCTCTTAAGGTTCTTGAGTGGATTAAAAGAGTTAATATTTAAAAATTGCTAAAAGCAGTGTCTGGCATATTGTAAAGCCTGAATATGAATAGGCTATTAATCTTATTATATGCATTGGAATAGGTAGTGTTATCAATCCTCATATTTTATATGAAGAACTAAATCTCCACGAAGTTAGGTCACATGTGAATTATTATGCAGAATTGGAATCAAAGCCCCCATCTGTTGGATTCCACAGCCTAAATACTTAACCATGATGCCACACAGTAGAACTTTCAAGGCAAAGTCAAAATGGAGATGCCAGTAACCTATGAACACCACAGTGAGTTCTACATGTTAGGCAAATATACAATTCAGCCCCTAGTCTAGATGTTTTACCTTCACAGATTTGGAAATGAATTCTACAGATTTCCCCTCAGCTTTCTATTTGCTACATGGAGGCACAACTGCTATTGGCACCCTAGGATCTGAGGAATCAAAATGATGTCAGGACCAGGCGTGGTGGCTCACACCTATAATTCCAGCACTTTGGGAGGCCGAGGTGGGTGGATGGCCTGAGGTCAGGAGTTTGAGACCAGCCTGGCCAACACAGTGAAACCCTTTCTCTACTAAAAATACAAAAATTAGGCTGGCATAGTGGCACACACCAGTATTCTCAGCTACCCAGGAGCCTGAGGCAGGAGAATCATTGAACCCAGTGGGTGGAGCTTGCAGTGAGCCAAGATCTCACCATTGCACTTCAGCCTGGGTAACAGGGTGGGAGACTGTCTGGAAAAAAAAAGCCATCAGTTTTGCAAAGGCACTGATATCTAAGTACCCTAAGAGTGGAGAGTTTATCTCATCACATGGAAGGACTAATAGAAAAGGTGGATAATATATCATCATCACTGTGCTTTACCTGAGATTTATCATATTGAATTCTACTGGCTACAACTTACAGAAGACCCAATTCATAACAATAGATTGATTATAAAGTGTTTATTATCTCACGTGACAAGAATTTGTAAGAGAGGATGTTTCCAGGGTTCAGGTAATTTAGTAACACAAGGATGTTATTTTCATTCTTTCCATTCTTTCACCTTGCCACATGTAGCTTATTTTCTCTTATCCCCAGCCTTGTCTTCCTATTGTGGCATGATGGCTATAACATCAGCTTGACCTTCTTTTCCTTTTTGAAATAGGGCCTTGATCTATTTCTCAGACTGGAGCACAGTGGCATGATCACAGCTCACTCCAGCCTTAAATTCCTGGGTTCAAGCCACCCTCCTGCCTCAGCCTCCCAAGTACCTGGGATTACTGGCATGTACCACCACACCCAGCAAATTTTTAACATTTTTATAGAGACAAGGATCTCACTCTGTTATCCAGGCTGGTCTTGAACTCCTGAGTTCAAGCAATCTTCCTGCCTCGGTCTCCCAAAGTGCAGAGATTACATGTGTGAGCCATGGCACCCAGCCTCAGCTTGATTTTTAACTGAGTTCATGACCTCCCTTAAAACCGGTTTAGTTGTGGGACTAGTTTCTTATCACTGCAGTATGAAAGTGGAATGTGCATCTTTCAGAAGGAGCCTTTTTTTCTACTTTCTTCCTTCCTGTTTTCTCTACCCTTGAGGGATGGCATAATGGAAATCAGGAAACAGCCTGCATTCATCATGACAGAATCTACTATATCAACATGGAATTGCTTATTATTACATGA
This sequence comes from Cheracebus regulus, assembly GCA_963574635.1. NCBI lineage: Eukaryota > Metazoa > Chordata > Mammalia > Primates > Pitheciidae > Cheracebus > Cheracebus regulus. Next base: position 66,374 of record CAUYQU010080309.1, read on the forward strand.
AAGAAAGTGACATTTTAATATCATTTAAGCAACTGGTACTTGAATTCTCTTCTATTTGAATCCCAAACAATATCCTACTGATAGTATCTCTGCTAGTTTCCCCAATAATCCACAGTCAGTATTGCAATTAGAATATGAGTTAAGTATCAATCAATTAACCTACTGTTCAATGGCTGCCACCATTTTGACTGCACTTAGAATCCATAATCTGTTCCCTGCCTACTTCCTATGCATGTCCTACCCCTCGACACCTACTGCATCTAGTCAGTCCTGACCTTCTTTCTGTTCTCTAGGAAATAAAGCGAAAAGAGGAGAGAAGAAGAGGAGGGGAAGGGAGGGAAGGGAAGGGAAAGAAAGGGAAGGGAAGGGAAGAGATCTCATCCCCACTCTAGGAGATTGTGCGTCCTATTCTTTCCCTCCGTCCTATTTTCCCAAAGAGCTTTATGTAATCATCTTCCTAATTCAGAGCAGACTTCAGCCACCATCTTCTCAGTAAGGTCTTTCTTGATCACCCTTTCTCAATCACCACTCATCATTACTCATTACACTGCTTTATTGCCTCATGGCTCTTAACTCTACCTGAAATTTTCTTTTCTAGTTATTTGGTTATTTGTTATATTATATGTCTTCCACTATTGGAGTATAAGCTCCAGGAAAACTAGGAGCTCATATACTTTGACATATCTGTCTTGCAAAAGCACAGCTTAAAGTAGTTTTTATTTTGTCTAGCTCTTAGTTTAATTTTCTGGATTTATTTTCATGCCATTCCATAAGCAATCAGATTGCTGGAGGGTGCCTGTTAGCTGGAGTCTTATTACATAAATGATTTTGTGTTCCCCCTCTATATGTGATGAAGATTTTAAATAGACCACACTTAAGTTACTCTTGTAATCAAAAACTACCAGAAATTTAGAATAAAATCATAAAGGAACGTAGAAGGATTGAGGACAAGGAGATAATTGGGAGAATAAACATTGAAAATGATGTCTAATTTGGTTGAAAATAACCAGGATCTACTGCACGACACTGGGAAAAGATTACTGAAGCTCTTGACTCCTGGCCTGATTTGCAGTCTGACCTTAGGATGCCTGTTCAAATTCTCTTAAGTTGGATGGACACTTCCTAATAAACGCATTGAGAATCTTTAGATGCAACAATTTCAAGTCAAGCTTGAAGGCCTTTTTCGGTATGTTTTTAGTTATCTTTAAAAATTAAAAACAGCTCTTCCTGCACTTGTCTTGTTTCAGCATGGAAACATTCCCAGCAAGTGGTCGCATGAAAGCAAAATAATCATTTGGAACATGACAATTGAAAAAATGAACTTAGTCTTTTAGCTGCATGATGACCACCCAATTTTACTGATTTTAAAAATTAATGTTATTATTAAATCAGTTTTAAATGAAGTATTTTTTAAATGTACTCTTTCCTTAATCATTTTGTAATTATTTTCTTGGTCCATATACTATGGAATTGGCAAGATGGAGCTATATTCTATATTTGGATGATGAATAGATAAAGAGATGCTCAATATAGAATGCAATGTTTGTTTTTGGAAATTTTACATACTTGTATACAGTCCCATAATTATATAGATGTTTTATGCCAGCTTTCTAATGTTTCAAGCCTATTTTTACTCTATGATTTTTCTCTAAGCAGACTTAACCTTAGAAACTGAATAATGACATCCTTCCTAGAAGAAAAAAAAAGTTTCCTCAAATTACTTCAGAGGACTTCCGTTGATGTTTTATTTTCAATAAACCTTGAGGCAAATAGCCACTTTTGAACTTTGCACTTTGCCCTCTGAGTTTCACAACCTGGAGAAAGATCAATACCAGAGTCAAAAGTGTCAGCATAAATGAAAATGATATGCACAAATTGTTATTTATACAAGTCCCCTGATTTTGTTTACTGAGTTTAATATAAACTATGCCTTTTGATTAAAAGCAAATGTTCAAGTTCTCTGTAGGGACCTGCTGTTCTAGATGATTATAGCTTGTAAGGAAAACTGCAAAGGGCAAGAATTAACATAGAAAAGCAGATGGCTAGCAGGAATTCCTTTGGTATTAAATATACTAAATAGCAGAAGATAATCACTGAGCCATGTGGCTATGTGTGTCAGAAAAGGGGAGAGAATCATTACAAAACACATAATGCTCTATTTCTTAAGGCCTTCTGACATATATATTATTCAAAACTGTTGGTATAGTATACCAAAATTAATAGAAATTATCATCCTTTTAGCATTAGCTATTTTAAGTCTTGAAATTCATCACAAAATAAAACAAAAAGAACAGAAAGATGTTCTTTTAGTGCTGATGGCACTTTAGTTCTTAGATAAATAAAATTAAAAGCAAAAAAAATTAAATTTTTTTTTTCATTTTTGATAGAACTTAATGAATCAGCTTAAAATATTTTATGGGAGATTTCATTAACTGGAAAAACTATCATTGCATACAGATACGTGAAAAAACCAAGCTACTAAAACTGATACCCAGGGCGATTGCATCATTTGTAACATCTGCAAATCTCATATAGATTAAAATATACAACTAAGCCTGGAAGAAAAGATGCAAAATTAACAAGCTTTCTCTGGAGTTGGCCCTATAGGTACTTCTTATTTTCTTTATTATACATTTTTATTTTTAAAAATTTTCCTCAGAGTGTAAGCATTATATTTGTAATTAAAAGATAATTGTTAAAATGGGTGCTATGCTGTTGATATTTCTAGGCACAAAAAGGAAACACTATTGAACTTATTAAGATTCTACATATTTTATAGAATCTGACAAGGCATATGGCAATGAATTCCATACTTGTAGATAGCAAACCTTAATTACTTAAACAAAAGTATTAATCAACATCTATGATAGATTGTCTTTTAAAAAAAGATTGAGCTTAAATATTTTTGATTGACACATAATACACATTAATTTTTGGCTTTAGATAGTGCTAGGAATTTTAGAAGTTTATGTTTCTTGTCCTCAAGGAGTTTACCATCTTTCTGGGGAAAACAGACCTGCTATATGAAGTATTTACAGAATAATTAACGGACAATTTGTATGGTCCTAACCAATTGTGTGGTGAGTTTCCTGAGTTTATTCCTCTTATGTGAAGTTAATATATAAGATAATGGTAGATATTTTGTGGAATTAATTAAGAAGAACAGATACAGTAAAGCCACAATTGAATTTATTACTGTTGTGTTTAGTATAGTTCAAATTAAGTTCTCTAAAATATGGGAAGTGAAATATGTGCATCTTCTATTTAATTTTAGCTCCCAAGGAATACAATTAAAAACATCCTGATTCTATCATTCAACAAATGTTTAAGATATTTCAATGAAGATAAAATGTTAGGTCAAATAAGGATTAAAACTCGGATGAGAGCCCTTTCAAACAACCTATTGTCAAATTATTTGGTGACTTTTATCCATGAGAGGAATGTTGTGACCCATCAGAAAGAGGATCTGTCCTTTGTAAATGAATCTTCTGTATCACGCCCTCAGGTCTTATGGTGATATATTATCTTTGTAAGAGTTCTAAATTTAAAACAAAATGAAATGAACAAACAAAAACACCAAATAATTTATTAACAGGGAGACAAAATTAAAATTAGTGGGGGAAAAAGGGCTCAATATCTGTAAGTAATTAAATATCACATTTGTTCTTTGGAATTTAGCAGTCAAGAGATCATGTTTCACTCCATTAATTTGTTTTTTTTTTTTACTGCTCACTGTAGGAAACAAAGAATGAAAACCAGTTTCCAGATTTCCATCTTAATTAATCCATAATATCCTGACCAGTAAAATAATCTTCCATTATCAACTTTCAACCAAAGATTGCGACTTTTCTGCTAAGGTTGCCAAGAAGAAATATTTCAAAATAAAACAATAAACAATAAAATGTAACTTGCACCTGGAATTGAAAAAAAAAACCATTATGGATTGACCAGCTGTGTAGAGTACAGAAAGCAATAATTACCTTATAACAACTGTATAATAAGATCTCATCCATGTCACTCTGCATAGGATTTCAAAGGGAACGATAGTACATGTATTTAGCACCCATTATAAATAAAACAGGTGCCTTAATCTTTTCTTAGTTGGCATTGTCATATATATATATATACACACACACATATGGAGATATATACATATATAGAGATTTTTACATGTATATATTTTACATATATATTTTACATTTACATATGGAGATTTTACATATATATACGTATGTATGGCAATTTGGCTGCCCAATATCTTAATAACAAGAAACAACAAAAAACTTAGTTTAATGCTTCTGTTTTCCTGCATATAAACAATGTGTGATTATAAACATGCAATGAAGGCAATAATGCTTTTTTAACATGACCTTTCATTTACCTTTGCTTACACACAGAAGTCATTTCCTATACCAAACAATAAGTCAGTTGCAATACTAAATGTACAGCTGAAAATTCATTTCATTTATTTTAAATGAAATGGGCAACTGGGCATTCCCAAGAGTGATACTATGGGTCACTTAAACATTAGGTGGCTGGACCGCCCAGAAAAAGCATTTTGGCATGGCTTCTTTTGTGAATGCCTCATTATTATAAACCACAATCTATTGTTCCTTTCCTTCAAGAAACTCAACAAAAATATCTATCATAGCTCAAAGAGATTTTCATATTTGATGTGGTTTTGTTAACCATTGGTCCAATGTTGCAATGAGTCTTAGAGTAAGAGAAGGAAAGAGAGTGCCAGAAATAAACCTTATGCAAAGAAGCTCAAACAAAGGGCCCCGTAGTGCATAATGCAAGGTACCAGTGAGTGCTTCCCTTCCCAGTACTGCTTTGCCTCTTACTAGTAAAGAAAGTTGCTTATAAAATAAACCACACACACTGACGGAACTCACAATTGGAACATTTAAATGATTATTTGCTTCTTTTTCTACCAGCTTGTAAAACGTTATTTTCTTATTCTTCCTTAAATGGCCTGCGCTAATTACATACCATGACCCTTGCCCTCCAAGTGCCTTCATTTATGGCAGTGCATTCCTTTCCAGGGCAACACATTGGCCTGGTTTATAGGATGCTGCTACCAGGCCTTCCCTCCTGAATTCTACTTCCCTAGGTTCATAAGTCTAGATCACCACATACAATCCAGCAAAATAATCCTTTTTTTTTTCAGTAGAGGTAGGTAATTCAATTGCATCCTGAAAAAAAAAGGGAAAACAATATGACTGATACTATATGACTAAAATAATGCAAAATAATATATCTCTCTTTGGAATATCAACCATGTCAATATAAAAATACTTTGGTGATTTGTTTCTTTCCTAAAAGAGAGAAAATAAAAATAAAAATTCAACCTAGAAATTTATAATTGAAATCACTGTAGAGCCATTTCTAGAGGGATTATATAAATAACATGTGAGTTGACTTCTTAAACAGTCTGCAGATTGGAAGTTTATAACCTGTTTTAAAGCTTACAATCTCAGTTTAGTGTGATTCTGAACTGGCAATAACACTGGAGGATGAATGTGAGATTCCATATTAATCTAAGTGTATCAGGGTGAAATGTTGAGATGATGACGTAGCTATCTTTCATTTACCTCACATGTAATATAAGATTGAGACTCTTTCAGTTGTTGTCTATTTCTCAAAATGTTGAATTCAGCATAACTTGGTTTTTAGGATCTGAAAATTGAATGGATGGAGACAAATTGGTCAAATAGAGATTGTTATTAAAACATGACTCTAAAGTTGAATCATTCAGAAACAAACTAAACATTTCTATGCACAGGTGCATATTATTTCAACCATTATTGCTATCCCTTAAAGTTTTGGTAAATTTATCACAATTATTTCTTGATTTCAGATCAAACTATTTTAGGAAGTTGAACTACTTGGTTACTTGAGGCTCTTAATACATTTCCTGTAGCTGGACATATCTATAGCATGAACATAAATAAAAATTTTTGTCAATTGCTGAATGAAATAACTACTTTTCATACAACTGTGACTGAGCAAGAAATACACAACAAAAGTGGGAGGTGTTTTTGGCATGCTATTATATTTATACATACCTAACATCATGTAAAACCATATAATGTATGTCATTCTAATTCAATTTCTATTACAAGTTCCTTAGAAATTAGGATGCCTGAATTTCTGTGAAACTAAATTTATTCAAAGTATTTTGTTTAAGAAGCAATATAGTAGATCCAAGATGGCGGATTAGGAGGAGCTCAGGATTGCAGCTCCCAGTGAAAGTGCAGAGGCTGCTGCAGGTGATCCCCAGGAAGCAGGGCCTGGAGTGGACCTCAGCAGTCCTACAGCAGAGAGGCCAGACTGTTAGAAGGAAAACTAAGAAACAGAAATAACTTCA
>CAUYQU010080310.1:0-49032 GCA_963574635.1 Cheracebus regulus
GCTCATCATCACTGGTCATTAGAGAAATGCAAATCAAAACTACATTGAGATACCATCTTACACCAGTTAGAATGGCGATCATTAAAAAATCTAGAGACAACAGATGCTGGAGAGGATGTGGAGAAATAGGAACACTTTTACCTTGTTGGTGGGAGTGTAAACTAGTTCAACCATTGTGGAAGACAGTGTGGTGATTCCTCAAGGACCTGGAAATAGACATTCCATTCGACCCAGCAATCCCATTACTGGGTATATATCCAAAGGATTATAAATTGTTCTACTACAGGACACATGCACACAAATGTTCATTGCAGCACAGTTTACAATAGCAAAGACCTGGAACCAACCCAAATGCCCATCAATGATAGACTAGACAGGGAAAATGTGGCACATATACACCATGGAATATCATGCAGCCATCAAAAACAATGAGTTTGTGTCCTTTGTAGGGACATGGATGAACCTGGAAACCATCATTCTCAGCAAACTGACACAAGAACACAAAATCAAACACCGCATGTTCACTCATAGGTGGGTGTTGAACAATGAGAACACATGGACACAGGGAGGGGAGCACTATACATTGGAGTCTGTTGGGGGGAAATAAGGGAGGGATGGTGGGGGGTGGGGAGTTGGGGAGAGATAGCATGAGAAATGCCAGATATAGGTGAAGGGGAGGAAGGCAACAAATCACACTGCCACGTGTACCTATGCAACAATATTGCATGTTTTTCACATGTACCCCAAAACCTAAAATGCAATAAAATATAAAATTAAAACAAACAAACAAAAACAATGAATCCAGGAACTCGTTTTTTGAAAATATCAACAAAATAGATCACTAGTCAGACTAATAAAGAAGAAAAGAGAGAATAATGAAATAGCTGCAATAAAAAAATATAAAGATATCACCACTGATCCCATAGAAATATAAACTACCTCAAAAAATACTACAAACACCTCTATGCAAATAAAACAGAAAATGTAGAAGAAATGGATGAATTCCTGCAGACTTACACCCTCCCAGAGCTAAACCAGGAAGAAGTTGAATTCCTGAGTGGACCAATAACAAAGTCTTAAATTGAGGCAACAATTAGTAGCCTACCAACCAAAAAAAGTCCAGGACCAGTTTCAGAGCTGAATTCTACTAGAGGTACAAAGAGGAGCTGGTACCATTCCTTCTGAAACTATTCCAAACAATAGAAAGAGGGAATCCTCCCTAACTCACTTTATGAGGCCAACATCATCCTGTTATCAAAACCTGGCAGAGACACTACAACAACAACAAAATTTCAGGCCAATATCCCTGATGAACAATGATGTGAAAATCCTGAACAAAATATAGGCAACCTGAATCCAACAGCATATCAAGAAGCTTATCCATCATGATCAAGTCAGCTTCACCACTGGGATGCAAGGCTGGTTCAACCTACACAAATCAATAAACATAATCCATCACATAAACAGTACCAAAGACAAAAACCACATGATTATCTCAATAGATGCAGAAAAGGCCTTTGACAAAATTCAGCAACTCTTAATGTTAAAAACTCTCAATAAACTAGGTATTGATGGAACATATCTCAAAATAATAAGAGCTATTTATCACAAATCCACGGCCAATATCATACTGAATGGACAAACAGTGGAAGCATTCCCTTTGAAAACCAGCACAAGACAAGGATACCCTCTCACCACTCTTATTCAACATGGTACTGGAAGTTCTGGCCAGGGCAATCAGGCAAGAGAAAGAAATAACGGGTATTCAAATAGGTAAAGAGGAAGTCAAATTATCTCTATTTGCAGATGACATGATTATATACTTAGAAGACCCCATCATCTCAGCCCAAAATCTCCTGAAACTGATAAGCAACTTCAGCAAAGTCTCAGGATACAAGATCAATGTGCAAAAATCACAAGCATTCCTACACACCAATAACAGACAAACAGAGAGCCAAATCATGAATGAACTCTCATTCACAACTGCTACAAAGATAATTAAATACCAAGAATACAATTTACAGGGGATGTGAAGAACCTCTTCAAGGAGAGGTACAAACCACTGCTCAAGGAAATCAGAGAGTACACAAACAAATGGAAAAACAGTCTATGCTCATAGTCAGGCAGAATCAATATCGTGAAAATGGCCATTCTGCCCAAAGTAATCTATAGATTCAATGCTATCCCCATCAAGCTACCATTGATTTTTTTCCCAGAATTAGAAAAACACACCTTAAGTTTCATATGGAACCAAAAAAGAGCCCGCATTGCCAAGACAATTCTTAGAAGAAAAAAAAAAATGCTGGAGGCATCATGCTACCTGACTTCAAACTATATTATAAGGCTACAGTAATCGAAACAGCATGGTACTGGTACCAAAACAGATATATAGACCAATGGAACAGAACAGAGGCCTCAGAAATAACGCCACACATCTACAACCATCTGACCTTTGACAAACCTGACAAAAACAAGCAATGAGGAAATGATTCCCTCTTTAATAAATGGTGTTGGGAAAACTGGCTAGCCATACGCAGAAAGCTGAAACTGGATCCCTTCCTTACTCCTTATACAAAAATAAACTCAAGATGGATTAAAGATTTAAATGTAAGACTTAAAACCATAAAAATCCTTGAAGAAAACCTAGGCAATACCATTCAGGACATAGACACGGACAAAGACTTCATGACTAAAACATCAAAAGCAATGGAAACAAAAGCCAAAATTGACAAACGGGATCTAATTAAACTAAAGAGTTTCTGCAGAGCAAAAGAAAATTTTATCAGAGTGAACAGGCAACCTACAGAATGGGAGGAAATTTTTGCAGTCTATCCATCTGACAAAGGGCTAATATCCAGAATCTACAAAGAACTTAAGGTTACGGGAAAAAACAAACAACTCCATCAAAAAGTGGGCAAAGATATGAACAGACACTCCTCAAACGGAGACATTTATGCAGCCAGCAAACATATGACAAAGCTCATCACCAGTCATCAGAGAAATTCAAATCAAAACCACATTGAGATGTCATCTCACGCCAGTTAGAATGGCAATCATTAAAAAATCTGGAGAAAACAGATGCTGGAGAGGATGTGGAGAAATAGGAACACTTTTACACTGTTGGTGGGAGTGTAAATTAGTTCAGCCATTGTGGAAGACAGTGTGGCAATTCCTCAATGATCTAGAACTAGAAATACCATTTGACCCAGCACTCCCATTAGTGGTTACATACCCAAAGGATTATAAATAATTCTATTATAAAGACACATGCACATGTATGTTTATTGCAGCACTGTTCATAATAGCAAAGACTTGGAGCCAACCCAAATAAGAGACTGGAAAAAGAAAATGTGGCAAATATACACCGTGGAATATTATGCAGCCATAAAAAGGATGAGTTCATGTCCTTTGCAGGGACGTGAAGCTGGAAACCATCATTCTCAGCAAACTGATGCAAGAACAGAAAATCAAACACCACATGTTCTCACTCATAAGTGGGAGTTAAGCAATGAGAACAGAGGGACACAGGGAGGGGAATGTCACACACTCGAGCCTGTCAAGGGGTGGGGGGCTAGGGAAGGGATAGCATTAGAAGAAATACTTAATGTAGATGACAGGGTGATGGATGCAGCAAACCACCATGGCACGTGTATACCTATGCAACTAACTTGATATTCTGCATATGTACCCCAGAGCACAATATACAAAATATAAAAAGTTCCATTATCCCTGCAAACTCTCTTATGTCCTTTTGGAATGAACTCTTCCAATGAACTTTTCCTCTAACCTTAGCCCTGGGCAACCACTGATCTGATATCTAGCCTTATAAGGATTTTTTCCAAAATGTCATACAAATGGAACCACACAGTATGAAGCCTTTTTTTTTTAAACAGTGTTTTTCTTTTAGAATACTTTGAGACTTATGGAGAAGTTGCAAAGAAAGCACAAAGTTTCCATATGCCTTTTACTCTGCTTCCTGTATTGTTCATGTTACAGAGCTTGTCAAAATTAAGAAATTAATAGTCACTTGTCAAAAGAAATTAACATTGCTACAATACTGTTATGCTATACTATATGCACTATTATACTATACTATACTAAATAAAGTATAGGCTTTATTTGGATTTCACCAGTTTTTCCAATGATGTGCTTTTTCTGTTTCAGGATCTAATCCAGGGTCCCACTTAGCATTTAGCTGCTGTGGCTCCTGAGTTTCCTCCCATCTGTGGTTTCACAGTATTTTCTTGTTTTCATGACCTCAACAATTTTGAAAGATACTTATCAGGTATTTTGTGGAATGCCTTTGAATTTGGGTTTGATGTGTTCTGACACTGAGCTTGGGGTTATGAATTTGGGGAGAGAATAGCACAGAGGCTAAGTGCCCACCCCACCACATCATGGCAGAGGGCACATGATATTGCTGCAGATTACTGTGGTGTTGTGTATCAATATTCATATTTGCCACCAAAAGATATTCCATTGTGTGCACATACCACAGTTTTTTTACCTTTTCATCAGATGAAGGACATTTGGGTGCTCTCAGTTTTGGGAGATTGTGAGTAAAGCTGCTACACACATTCACATGCATGTTTTTGTGTTGACATCCTTTTTTTTCCTTTCCCTTCAGGGTAAATTCCTAGGTGTAGATTGCTGGGTTGAATGGTAAGCATGTATTTAACTTTCTGTGACAGTGCCCAGCCGTTTTCCCAAGTGGCTTCCATGTTACAGTCCTGTCAACAACGCATGAGAATTTTAATTGCTCTGTATGCCAGTTTCTGTTCATCAGTGTTCCAATTAGTGATTTGTTTTCAAGAAACCTTTAAGATCGGTGAGTTTTGTAAACTGTCCCTTTTGTCTGTGGACATGAGAATCCACTTGATAGCTCCTAGTCTTACTGTAGAATTTTGTCAAGCTTTATGGAAAAATCAGGGGCAACTTATTCAGTAGACTTTCTGGTCCTGTCCTCCTCCCTCCATTCCCATGATATTTATGCATGAGGTAATAAACGATGGGATGAGAAAAGAGAGCTTGGTGTGTCTTATGCAAGGTCATTCATTGGGAGAGGATACCGTTTCTTTTTTTTTTTTTTTTTTTTTTTTGAGACGGAGTCTCACTCTTGTTGCCCCAGGCTGGAGTGCAATGATGCAGTCTCAGCTCACTGCAATCTCTGCCTCCTGGGTTCAAGCTATTCTCCTGTCTCAGCCTCCCAAGTAGCTGGGATTACAGGCACCCATCGCCACACCCAGCTAATTTTTTTTGTAGTTTTAGTAAAGATGGGGTTTCACCATGTTGGGCAGCTGGTCTCGAACTCCCGACCTCAGGTGATCCACTCCCCTCGGCCTCCCAAAGTGCTGGGGTTACAGATGTGAGCCACCATGCCCAGCTGCATTTTAAAAATTGACAAATAGTTGTATATATTGGGTACATAGCGATGATGTATAGTGACCTCATCAGTGTAATTAGCATATCCACCATCTCAAATATGTATCATGTCTTTGTGTTGGAACATTCAATATCCTCCCTCTAGCTATTTTAAAGTATAGGTTATTAACCACAGTCAGCCTACAGTGCTATAGAATACCAGAACTTATTCCCCATCTAGCTATACTTTTGTGCCCTTTAGCAAATCTCTCCCTATCCCTTCCTTCCCCCTTCCAACATTTTACGAAGAGAGTGAACTTTAGTGGCACATTGGGTCATATTTGTGTGTTGCTGTGTACATGTACAACGCTAAAGTCTTTGGGGACATCAACTCAATCCTTGTGATAACGCCAAGAGGCAGGGAATGTTACTATTCCTATTCTGTGGATGAGAAAACAAGCTTGAGAGGGTATATGACTTACAGCTGGTGAAGCCCAGGCTTGACCACAGATTTGTCTGGCTTCAGGGCAAACTCTTAACAACTGTTCTAAATGTCTGTCCTGGGTGCTAGCCCAAAAGGGTGTACTTTATAACTAATTTCTGAAAAAATAAAAAAAAAAAAAGTGGTCATGAAGAACCAGAGTTTTGCTTGTTTTTGAATTTGAATTGTCTTCTACAACTTTTAATTTTTAGCAAACACTTTGATACAAATGAAGTGTTGGCCTAGGAGTCAGTCCTGGAAAACCAAGACTAGTAACCATCAAGACTATGAACCACAGGAATTAACCTTAACTTTAAGCTTAGTTCTCAAAGTCCCTTTGGTCTCCTCAGTTTCTTCATACGGATATGAGCAGGTTGGAAGCAGAAAGTTCTAGGGCTCTTTTTGTGATTCCATGAAGTCAGAGGGAAGGTCAATATTCTAAATAGGCCACTGAGAGCGCCAAGTTTCCACCCAGTACCTGCTGGGGAGTGGCCTGGGGGCTGGGGGAGGTTGGGGGCTGATGGGGGTTTTTGGAAACCATTGCTGTTCTTTAACAACCCTGTTTCCTAGCCCTCTGGAAAGACCAGAAAGCATTTCCTCAACGTCTTTTGCTGGAAACTAGAGTGGCTGTCTTGTATTTTCCTGCCTAGCATCCATTTTTTTTTTTTTTTTTTTTTTAAATTTCTCTAGTAACAGCATCCCAATTCTGCCTTAAGGAACTTTCTCTATTCTTGGTCCTTGAGGGTGAGACTGCAGCACATGAAAAGCCAGACACACAGCCCATTTCCCACCCTGCCTGCTATGATTTTAATGTATCACCCAAAGTTCATGTGTTGGAAACGTAATTGCAACTGCAACAGTACTAATAGGTGAGGCTTTAAAGACGCGACTAGTCTACAAAGGGGAATCTCCACCCTTTTCCCAGAAAACTCAGAAATCAGCTTCAAGCGATTTTCCACCCCTTGTTTAGCATATAAACAAGAAATAACTGTAAGTGTACTCAGTCAAGCAGCCCATGCTGCTACTCTGCCTACGGAACAGCCATTCTTTATTCCTTTACTTTCTTTTTTTCTTTTGAAACGGAGTTTTGCTCTTTTGCCCAGGCTGGAGGGCAGTGGCGCCATCCCGGCTCACTGTGACCTCTGCCTCTCAGGTTCAAGCAATTTTCCTGCCTCGGCCTCCTAATTAGCTGGGATTACAGGCGCCCGCCACCACGTCCAGCTAATTTTTTAAAAAGATTTTTGTAGAGACGGAGTTTCACCATATTGGCCAAGGTTGGTGTCTAACTCCTTACCTCAGGTGATCTGCCCACCTCAGTCTCCCAAAGTGCTGTGATGACAGGCGTGAGCCACTGCTCCCACCCTCCTTTATTAATAAACTTGCTTTCACTTTATGGACTTGCCCCAAATTCTTTCTCGCATGCGAGGTCCAAGAGCCCTCTCTTGGGGTCTGGATTGGGACCCCCGTCTGGTAATAACAGCACCATGCATAAGCCCCGCCTACAGGCCCACTGACGCCTCTGGCTGCCCAGGGCTGCCAACTCTGAATAGATCATGTCTTTTTGGGCAAACACCACTCACAAAAAGCGCTGGTTCTTCCTAAGTTGGTGCATTTCTAATTTTGAAGCTGACGGGTGCTTTTCTCACTTTCCCAGAACTCAAAAATCAACTTGACATTTCTAAAATTACATTTCGAAGGAAATGAATCTATAAAGTACACCAAGAGCCCATGCCAGCTGGGGAAAGAAGAAAGAAGGAGAAAGAATTGTCTCTGGTTCCCTCCCTTAAATTTGTATATTCTTTAAATCTTGGCTGGGGGAGGGGAAGGGAGCCTGGCGGACCACCCCACCGCGATTGGCAGGAAAGCTTTCCAGGACTTTCCGAATCTCCCCAAAGGTTTCAGCGCAACTGTGATTCAGACCGGGCTCCCAACATGAAGTGACAACGAGGGGCAAGTGGAACTGTACAGGAGGAGGGTAGGTACCTTTGTCTTCTTCACGCCAGGGCCAGTCCAGGGCGGCTGAGGCGAGTCTGGGACGTGGGGCCTGGAGGAAGCCCTTGGGCCAGGCCAGCACGCAGGCCTCGTAAAGGAGAATCAGGCAGCAGCTGCTGCTGCTTAAACTGGAAAGGTGGTCTAGGGGGCTTTGCTTGAGCCCGGATCAAAACACGCATATCATAAGGGATCAAGAGGCTGGCCAACTGGATTGCAGAAAGAAAAGGGACTTGAATCTTCTTTTGTCTTTTTTTAAGGTCAAGACAATTTGGGGAGAAAATGCCTCCATGTGCAATTCGCAAAGCCTGCCCAGCTACCACAATCCTCCTCTCCCCTCCACCCTCAGAGCAATGTTTAAATGCCACCTGTTAGTATTTAAAGTAATCAGTTTGAAATAGATGAGCCCCACCCCCTTCCACTCCCACCCTCTCCCCCACAGAGCTCTCTGGGCCTCTAGCCTGGACTGAGCGAGTCAGCGCCTCCTGCCCCATCTTCTTACTGCGGTTGCAGGGTTTTCACCCCTGCAAATGCGAACCAGAATGAAACTAGGACTGAGTCCACATTCCATGCAGGGCAGCTCAACTCTGCAATCATTAATCCATTGCTGATGAGGTGACTCCAGGGTGCTGACTGCTGGGGAGACAGAGATTTAGAGAAACAAGGAGACTGTTGTCACACCTAGTGGTAGAAGCAGATGCATAAAGCAAGTCCTCGTGAGGCCAGGGCAAGCAACATCCTAGTGTTGCTGGACAAGATGGGAGAGGGGCAGGAAGGGAGGGCAGGAAGTGATGAACTGTGGGGAGAGATGAGGGCTGGCTCCTCACAGGAGACCTAGGGCCTGGGGGCTGCACTTGGAGAGGTCCTTGAGGAGCACATGGGCTCTGTGGAGGCTCTGGAAGGGTAGGTGGGGTTGTGACGGCATCCCAGGAGAAGTGCACAGCAAACACACAGGCCCAGGGTTTGGAGCAGAGGCTGGGGGTACAGCAAAGACTCCCGTGTGAGTGCGGGAAGGCTCACAAGGTGAGGCCCTGGTGCTGAACTCTTCATATATTCAAACACCACCAATGCCAGGCTGAGGAATCTGCTAAATGAGATTCTAACAAAGGAGACCCCCTGGACAGCTTATGGTAGACCCGGATGTGAGCAGGGGTCTGTGAGCTCCCTAACATGCCCCAATTCACCTGCAGCATACTTTCCTGTGCAGAGAAAGAACACCTTCAACAGCCCCCATCTCCAGTCCTCCAAGGTGTCTTGAAGGGACGGAGGTTATTGCTGTGGCCATGCCCTTCCAGAGCCGTTAGTGTGCGTGTGCGTGTGCGTGTGCGTGTGTGTGTATGTTTCAGGAAGTGGCCCCAGGAAGCCCTTTCAGAGCTGGGCACTGATGCTGCAGGAGCCCAGGAGAGACCTGGCCCAACCAAGCATGTGGAACCATCTCTTGGGAAGGTGTCAATTCCACCCCTACTCTGGGCCTCTAGATCATTGAAAGAGGTGTACATGGGCTTCTGCAGATGTATGTGGGTCCTCACTCAGTGACATGCATGGCAGGGAGAGGTGCCAGCTCTGGGGACTCTAAAAATGGCAGAGCATCCCAGTTGCCCAAATGTAAAACTGTGGCTCCCACCCCTGCCTGATCCTACAAGCCCCATGTTGTCCTTCCTGCTGCTGCCTTATCTGGGTGGTGCATGGGGTCAAATCAACAGCTTCAAGGCTGCAGTTGAGACCCATCCTCCTCCTCTGTCCCACTCCAGCCCCACACCCATAGCACCTTCCTCAGCACATCACTGAGTCCCCACAACAGACTCCATAAACTTGACTTTGCATGTCAAATATCTTTTCTGTTTAATTTTAAAAAAAAAGTCACAGGGGGCTTCAGAAATACATGCTTTTGAATTCCAGCCACGAAGAGGACAAAAGGAGACAGTGGTATCTGCAAATATGGCTGCTTTCCATAGAAAGGTGTGTGCCTTGGAGAGAAGCCCAGCTCCTCCGCCAGTGTGAGAACATGTGGCCCACCAAGCAGCTGCTGTGGGGACAGTGTCTTTGGTTGGCCAGATTTTCATCCAGAGCTCACTGGAAGATGGCTTGGCAGGAAGAGGGAATCTTCCTACAGCCCTCCTCCAAGAGGGACAGAGGCTGGGGGTAGAGGAGGCGTTTAAGCTTTGCTAGCCTCCTGCTGCCTCTGAGGTTGGAGGACACGTCATTCAAACCTACCATCAAAGTAGGCTTCTGATTTCAACTTGGATCTCACGGTAGCCCAGTGACGCTGCAGCAGCCATGATGGGATGTAGGCAGGAGAGCGGCCGCCAAGAAACCGCTTCTAGACAATCCTGTATTGTTTAGATCCACGTAGAGATACACGAAAACCCTTTATACCAAATAAGAGTAAATAATTATACCAATATAAACAGGGCCGTTGACCCTTTCATTTTATTAAAATGGCACGTAATTATTAAAACAGCATACTGATCACTTTATACTTCTGCTAGCCCCCAGGGGAGCTTCTGGGGGCCCCCTGTGAGTGCGCTCCGGAAGGGTACAGATTCATGCATTGAGTAATTCGTGTTCTTTATCAGTTTTTCCAACAGCATCAGGGTTTGAGAGTGGGTCGAGGTCAGCGAACAGGCTGAACCAGGCAGTCAGGTCCGAGGCAGCCTTCGCAGGTTCTGGGGAGAGAAGAGGAAACATGAGCAAACCCACCTTCCAAATGTGGCAGGCAGGCAGGTCCAGGTCATCTTAAAATGCAGGATGTTCAATCAGACAAATCCCTTTACACTCTGTCTCTGACAACAGTTAGGAAATTCCAGCTCCCGTGGCTGGTCAGTCAGTTGGTTACCATTTCCAAACCATGGCCTGAAGCTCCGTGAATAACAAGCTCTTGTGTTAACAACCTCCCACCTGCACCCCAACCCCACTAATGGCCATAGCCCATGAAAAGCTGCTCAAAACCTCAGGCCCTGCCATTTCACCACAACCAGGAAATAGCATAGTTATTTCAGAAATCAGCCTGAATGGCTGAGGAAGCAAGGGGCTTTCCACTGTCTGCGGGAGGAATCTTTTTAAATCTGCTGGGTCAGGAGAAATATTATGGCCACTCTTTTTACCCTTCAAAGCAACAGGTCCAGAAGGGCTTGGTGCCCAGGTCTGGCTTCTTCTCAGAGTCACTGCCTTCTTCAATCCTTTCCTGTCAAAACAAGGAGGGCCCTGACATGCCTTCCCTTCTCCCGGGGGGTTAATTCCCCTCACTCTTCAGCCGTACTGGAATATTCCCTTCTGCTTTTCCACCAAAAGACCTACCCTAACTTCCTGAATACCACGAATATACAGCCAACTGTTTTCCAGATGAGGGGAACATTTTCAAAACAGTGCCTCATGCACGGGGTTCCTAAATAAGATGGAGGCTTTGTTTAAAATACATAAATCATTCCACATGAGAATCTAAGTTCATTGGCTTGGATGACCTGTGCTTTTTTTCTTCTCCAACAGGTGGGAGTGTCAGAAACATGAAGAAAATGTCTCTGATGGGCGATCCTTCTGGCTGAGAGCAGGTAGCAATGTGCTTGCCATCTGGCTGAAAAGTCTCAGAAATTACGGAGAGGACAAGTTGCTAAAAGTGCTTAGTGATGCGATAGAAGCAATGGGATTACATCCATATAAACAGGGACTTTGATCCTTTCCTAAAAATAGCACTGAAATGCTGATAGTATACTGAACACTTCATATTTCTGATTCTCTTTTTATAAAAAAAAAAGTCTTACAGATATCAACATATCTACATGTAAAAATCAATGAATCTATGATAATGAGAAAACTATATCAAGACAAGTTGCTAATATGAAAGTTATTACTATGTAACACTGATCGAATTCCATGTGCAATTAGCCCTGGGATCACCTGGTTGATCTTGAGACGATTATCTGAGACAAGAGAGCTCAATACAGCTTAGTTGGAGGGGGAGCAGGCAGGGAATTGCCTAAAAAAAGGGAGTCACTCATCTTTCTTGAGTCATGTAGGAGAGCCCCAAGGAAACTCTATGGGGCATGACTGATTTTGCTGGCTTAGCCTATCTCTATTATTCTTGCTAGAGGATATAAAAATATTTTAAAGATGACTCCAGTGAAAACATGCTACACGCTTGTTTCCCCTTCCTTCTAACCTCCTCAAAGGTCTTAGGAGGTCCTATGAGCATCATGGTGGCCTTGCCATGAGGAGCCAGTGATTGTGCTTTGGGATAATCCTTACGTTCCCCAGGCAGCCACTGCTGGAGACAAAGCAGGTGCAACTTATTTGCACAACACTTAAAAGAACATCATGGGAACACTTTCTGATGATAATGCAGTAGACACATCCTTTAACTTGCTGTGGCCAACACAGGGAAAGTCAGTAATGACCAGAGAAACAGAAAGAGAGCTGCAAATACAGACAAGATCTTCAGTCGAGCACAGGTTCCCTTAGGGGACCTGTCCCAAAAGAGAACAGATCTCATGAACTTGAACAGACCTCATTTGACAACTACGAAACCTGGCCCTTTCTGAGAAGCACAAATTAAATGCCCTATATGGTGCTGGCAATGGTATTTTTGGTTAAAGATAGCAAACCTCAGAGGCCTTTCATATCTTGGTATTTCCAACCAAACTTGGGGACCACCCAACCACAATGTAGATATTTGACTCATCCACAATAGGTACAGTTTGATAAAGGGAATTATGAATGAGGACATTAAGCCAGAAAAAGAAGTCAGAATGTAATTTCTGGTATTATGCAAAATTCTCCATTTCATAGCCCTGCTTTGAGCCCCAGATGTTCGAATGAAAATTAGTAAGGAAGTATAGGACAGAGGTTAGGCCACTGGAAAGGAAGGCAGTTGTCATTTCAGGGAGACCAAATGCTGTTATTACCTTTCACTGCAGGGCTGTTGTCATTTGGACTGCTTGTCTTTGGTGCTGGTCATGGAGTAGGAGGATTGACATTGCTCTCTGACCAGCCTACTATTCAAAACCAGAGCATGTCAGATCTAGTGAAGAAGTCACATGGACCCACCAGTTGATGGCCACATCCCTGGTTCTCAACCATCGTGGCCTCTGAACAAAGATAAGATACTTCTCCTGTGATCCTCATACTGAAATACATTTGAGGAGACAGGAGACATGCAGTGTCGAGCCCAATTCAAAAATATGAAAAATGAAGGAAAAGATTAGATTCTGAAAAGCAAATCAACAATTGCTATGGATAAGGCCTCTTTGCTTTTTAGCTTTATTTATGCCCATTTTTCTTCTCAAGCACTATCACTTCATGATCATACCAAAGATTATCAATAATGCTCTAAGGAAACCAGGTGCCTTGTTTTTCTGTCACAAATGTGGAAAAGCTTAAAAAAGAGAACACCATTAAATGAAGCAATAGGACTAGTAACTACACATCTTCTCGAATTTCAATATGATCCAGTCCATTTATTTTCTACACAGTTAATTTAAATTGGGAGATTTAATTAATACAGATGAATAAATGACAGTCCAGTCCAAACATATGAGGGGGAAAGAAATCCCTCTTTAACTTTATGCCTCCCCCTTACAATAGTATTTAGCTTGTGATATGGTTAGGCTTTGTGTCCCCACCCAAATCTCACCTTGAACTGTAATCCAACCATCCCATAATCCCCACATGTCACAGGAGAGACTAGCTGGAGGTAACTGAATCATGGGGTTGGTTTCCCCCATGCTGTTCCTGTGATAGTGAGTTCTCGAGAGATCTGACGGTTTTATAAGGAGCTCTTCCCTCTTCGCTCCACACCTCTCCTTCCTGCTTCCTTGTGAAAAACATGCCCTGCTTCTGCTTCAATGACTAAGTTTCCTGAGGCCTCCCTAGTCATGCTGAACTGTGAGTCAATCAAACATCTTTCCTTTATAAATTATCCAGTCTTGGGCAGTTCTTTATATTAATAGCAGTGTGAAAATGGACTAATACACCTTGTATAACCCAATGTTCTATAATGCCCCTTGTGCCCTGCCTGCCCCAGAATGGTTAAGAGGTATTCAGCATTCCTGTTTTAAGGACAACAAACCTAGTTCCACACAACATTTACTGTCTGTCCTAGAGGTTTTGGCATGACTTATCTAACGTAGAACTTTACCATAAGCTTCTTTGCACCCCTGCTTTAATTCTATATATGCAAGTCTTACCTTCTCAATGAGACAAGGAATTTTTTTTCAATTTGCTCAAAAATACTTAACACAGCACTGGTAGATGTTTGCCAATTAAGCGGATTGTTGATTCTCACTATAAAATGTAGACCATCACAGGAGGCATCACTGTTGGGATCATCATGCTTAAAACTGTATCCTTTTATTGGGATACTCTGGTCACAGTGTTTTTAAGGAAAAGATTTGTGTCTGATAAGGCCTTCAAGAGAGATCATGTTTGGAAGGCAGAGTTCAGATGGGGCAGTGAAACCAATGTCCAGAGCAAGAATGCCACAAAAAGTATAGGATTTAATGTCACTTCTTCACTCTGCCATTCTAAGATTCTCAGTTTCCAGTGGACTTCATTATAGATTTACACTCTATTTCTTAGTTTACATTTTCATCTCATTTCCTAGAGTCTTGAGCCCCTGGAAGTCAGGGACCAACCATGTATTATTCATCTTTACGTCCTTTATTGCACTGCACGCTACATAATGGGTGTTCAAATATGTGACTATTGCATTAACATAAACAGAGTACTGTTTGAAACTGTGAGAAGTATACTTCTAAAGGATTATTTTAAGAGATGGCAAAGCAGTACCTGGCACATATTCAATACTATAATAATACTCACTGGTTGAAGTATTTCATTTTAGGTAAATGGCACAAATCTCACAAACTTATTAAGACTAACTTAATGAAATAGATGGCCTGTGGCCTATTTACTGAATCTAGAACAATGAAAAAACACAGGGAGTTTTAAAAGGCACTATTGTTCATTGGAAAGGTATTTGAACATATACATAAGAGAATTCACAAACGGTCACAAGTACTAGACTTTGAGGGAGCTATCTGGGATGGTGGAGATGGGCTAACATTGGGCTGTGGTGATGGCTGCACAATATCAGAAATCCCTGAACTGTTCTCTGAAGTTGGGTGAATTTTTGGCATATGAATTATACTGCAATAAAATGATTTTTTAAAATGACCAGTATTTGGTGTAACCAAGGAATAACATAACCTCCCTGGTTCCGAGAAAATTGGTGCATGACCATTTTCCTTCTAGACCCAAATCACATAAAACAGTGGTAAATGTGGAAAGTTAAATTTGTGGTTTCTGTGTGTGCCAAATAATGCTGATCATAGAAACACTGAGAAGTACTGAATCTAACTGGTAACTGTCACCCTTTCCTGCAATGCTTCTCCAAAGCTAAGCATACCAAAGACCCACCTGTGCACCAGAGCCCGTGCCACCTTTCCTGTAACCCCTGCAGCTTGCCCTCAGTCTCTCGGAGCCATGGTTCTCACAGTGTGTGCCCTCAACAGAGGCATGGGCATTACCTATGTGTTGGTTAGGAATTCAAGTTCATGAGCCAATGCTGACCTATTGAATCAGAATCCCTGGGGTTGGAGCCCAGATAATGATTTTAGCAAACACTCAGTGATTGTTACATAAGTAAAAGTTTGGGAAGCACTTCCTTAGCTGGTCTCTGAAGCTGCCTGGGTCACCATTTCAATTAGAATCACAGGATGACTTTTGGGCCAGTGTGAGGACAAGGAGAGAGGTCTCCTAAGAATCAGAGGGGCCCACTTCAGGACCTCATGTCCCCAGGCAGCTGACTCCAAATCTTGCAGCTTTATGCTCTTTGATTCTGTTTTCCTCTCTGACAGAGTTCCTGGATGGCCCACACTTTCAGAGAAAATTGAACTGACTCAGAAAAGCCAGGTGAGGAATAGAGAAGTCAACCCCTCCCTGATCTCTGTATGCTATGTGACCCAGCGGGAACTCAAACAAGATAATTCTTCCCATTTCAAAAATATGCATGACACTCTGCTGCAGAGAACACTGAAAAAAAGAGGCAGACTCAAAGTATATTTTTCAAAGTCTGAAATGAATGCATTCCTAAAAGGAGGCAGAAATCAATTTACATGTCAAAATGGAGCTCACTTCTCATCATGTAATGTGCATGTTCTTGAAAAGCTATAAATAAGTGAAACATCTGTATATCAAGTCAAACTTTAAAAGAACCCAGAGGCTGGGCACCGTGGCTCACGCCTGTAATCCCAGCACTTTGGGAAGCCAAGGCAGGTGGATCACTTGAGGTCAGGAGTTCAAGACGAGCCTGGCCAACATGGTAAAAACCTGTCTCTACTAAAAGTACAAAAATTAACTGGGTGTGGTGGCAGGTGCCTGTAATCCCAGCTACTTGGGAGGCTGAGGCAGGCAGTTGAACCTGGGAGGTGGAGGTTCCAGTGAGTTGAGATTGTGGCACTGCACTCCAGCCTGGGTGACACAGTGAGACAGCATTTCAAAAATAAAAAAGAGGACCCAGGAATACAAATCATTTCAAAACATATGATTTAAAAGATGAAAATGGCAGATTATAGACAAAACAGGTATCTTCTAATTGAATTCCTTTGTAAGTGTGGATTTTAAAATATTCTTCGCCTAAAACACTCATGAACCATAAAATAAACGCCTAGAATCCATGAATTTGGGGGCTCCTCTGAAGCAGAGGATGTGAAGGACATGAAGCCTGAAGACATCCTCTTTTTGAGAGCTAAAATGATGGGAACAGTACACCTCGGAATGTTGACAAACACGCACAGGGCGTCATTCTACCCCTCCTGTGGTGTGAAGCAGAAACAACAGCCCGTTTGCCAGGTCACGTTCTTCGTTTCTCAGAACAGTTACTAAGCATCAGTCTAACAATTCAACTACATGTGCATAAAGAGATAAAATAGTATGTCTATGACACCAACTATTTATGAAAAAAAAGCAAATATTAAGCTCAGCTACAGTTTCAACCTCATATCACTTTGAAAATTATTTAGGGGAAGGGTGCAATGAGGGTAATTACGGATTGAATGCCAAGCCAGATTTCAAATGTCTTAGCTTCTGTCAGGAAAAAATGCTATTTAAAGAGAACTTAGTGTTGCTAATATTCCCATAATTGCCATCAACTGTTCTCTAGCTGGTGAGAATTGGCTGAGGCATTTTTAACATGAAGGTGTGGCTAGAAAGATGTCAGTTCATCTCAGAGTAGTTCAGTCAGGAGAGGGGTGCTGAAGAGTGAGTGCCCAGGGCACTGAGTTCTGTGAACAAAATGACTACCCAGGCTTTCAGGATCCTTTGATATGTCAAATGTGCTGCCCATTTGCAGGAAACACATATACAATTTTATTAGAGCAACCCTGCCCCCCTTACTTACGTAAAGGAAAATCTAAATCAGCCAGGCATAAGGCTGGCCAGCTAGAGCAGCAAGGGAAGCCAAAGGACACCGCCCAGAGCTACGCTTTGCCATGGGTGTCATTTACCAGCGGGGAGAGCCCAAGCCTGGGGCTGGGTGAGGGATCACAGCCCGGAGAGCTCTGGGATGAGGCTGCCTGTGAAGGGGAGAGTGGGAACACCACAACCACTCGGCAAAGCACCACCCTGACACCCACAGTTCCCCCTCAGGTCGAGTTTCCATATCTGCAAGGGGTAGATAAAAATTCCTGCTTCATTTGGGGGTTGTTTGGATAAAATGGGATCTTTTAAGTGAAACCAGGTAGGAGAGTGACTAGAGAGCAGGCCCTCGGTAAAGCTAAGCTGAATCTGGGCCTTTGTAAGCCAAGCAGATGGCAGGACTAACCCCTCAGGGCATCGTCTTCAAGGTTTCCCATTTTAGGACTGGGTTCTTTTCATCTAGTGTCATTTGTCAGTTGCCCTCTCCCCTGCTTCTTGCCATCCAGCCATCCATCCATCCATCCAACAAGTACTTTGACATTCACTGTATTCTAGGCACTGAGCTGTGTTCTGGAAATACAGTGGTGAGCAATGCAAATTTGCACCCTGTCCCCATGACAACCCAGAACAAGAGATAGAAAATGGAATCAGAATGAGATCCTGTCATTTGCAACAACATGGACAGAACTGGAAGATTCTATGTGAAGTGAACTAAGCCAAGTGCAGAAAGACAAACTTTGCATGTTCTTACTCATTTGTGGGAGCTAAAAATTCAAACAATTCAATTGATGGAAATAGAAAACAGAATGATGGTTACAAGAGTCTGGAAAGGGTGGTAGGGGCGGGGGTAGGAGGGATGGTTAGTGGGTACAAAAATAAAGTCAGATAGAATAAATATAATCTAGTATTTGATAGCACAACAGGGTGACTGCAGTCAACAATAATTTATAGCACATTTAAAAATAACTGAAAGAGTATAATTGGAATGTGGGTAACACAAAGAAATGAGAAATGCTTGAGGCGAACACCCCATTTACCCTGATGTGATTATTACATATTGCATGCCTGTTTCAAAATATCTCACATACCCCATAAATACATGCATCTACTATTCCCTCAGAAATTAAAAGTTAAAGTGAATCAATTTTACAATAAGGTAAGGGGAGAGGAATGATTAAGTACAGGTTGTAACGAACATGGGGAGCAGAAACACCCTGACTGCTGGGGAGTCGGGGACTCAAGGAAGACTCGTCAGATGAGATGACATTGGAGCTGAGACACTGAAGGATGAGAAGTTAGCTAGGTAAGGCAAGCAGCACACTGCATAGGGAGTGGCAGGTTCTAAGGAAAAGGGAGAGGATGTGCCAAGGCCCCATGGTGGGGAGAGACGGGTGAACTGAAGCTTGATATGGCTGGACCCGGGTGTACTGACAGCACATGCGGTTCTCCGGGGAAACAATGCCATGAAGGCAGTTAAGCAAAGGTGTGGGAGGTGTGGACAGAGAGGAGACAGTCGTGTTTTAAAGGACCTTGCAAGCCATGCTGAGGAGTTTAGACCTTACTCAAATGGTGGAACTGCAACAACTAAGAAGGTCACAAGGCCTTTCTGGGGCTCTCTGATTCCCTGATATATAAAACGGGTGTGGAGTAGATCAAAGTTCCTTCTGTGGACTAAATTCTGCAGAGCTCCAAGACCTGCAAATGCTCCTCAGCAGGCAGAGGAATTGCTGCACTTTGGGGGGAATTCAGTTTCACTGCCTTGTGCTGAGTGCCTGCTCTGCGTTCAACCTATAAATACACCCTGTGGTCTTTTTCCTCACGATTCTGAGTACTGGGAATTCAGTTACCTGGGGCCAGGCTAAGCCAGGAATGGCAGGAGGTGAGCACTGGTTGAGGAACGGTGAACTGGAGATAACCCGAAGCCTGACATTATGTTAGCCTTAAATGGAAATCCACCCATATGGCAACGACATCTCAGAATTGGGTAAAACAAAAGAACACCGTGAAGGAACACAAGGCTGTGTGTTTCTGGGAATCTGGAACAAGATTCCTAACTTTGGTTTGCAGAGTCCTAAATTAAAAGATGTCCTGATGCATTTATTTTGAGCAGCTGGTAATCTTTCTAGTATCGGTGTCTACTTCTAAATTTTGGAAATGGGTGGAGAATTGAGAACACTGACTCTGAGGCCTCTCAGCCTCGCCTGTCTCCAGCTCAGGTGTCCTCTTTCGCTGGCTCTCCTCCTACTCACATGAAGAGGACTCGGGAAGGCACAATTTTCTCATCACTGCATGACACAGGAACCCCCACCCACTATCATGCTGATAACCTCAGAGACTCTTAGAAATCCCAGCTAAAATTAACTTCATCTTCACATTTTCAGCACAACTTGATTCTACATGCATTCCTTTGTTTCGTACTCTTGAAGCTCAAAGTAGGAGGGAAAAAAGATGTCACTGTTCTCTTCTCAAATCTCCCTTCCTCTCCATTTCCCCAAGGTACTAGGGACAGAAGCAGGAGAGAGGCCAAAGAAGAGATGAAGAAAAGCAGGGGAGAATCTGGGGAGACGACAGAGGAGGGAATTGAAGAGATGAAGGAGGAAGAGGAATGGGGAAATGCGGATTGTAAGTGGGGCTGAGGGAGCTGGGGAGGTGGCCCAGAGCTTGCACTTCAGTCCTGGTGCCTGTCCCTGAGGACTCGGTGTCCCAGTCCCTCACATAGAGCCAGGACAACCTGAGACTCAGCAGGTGTGCGCCAGAGTAAATGTGGTTGCTGGCACGCAGGGACATGATTTCCTAGGACAATTTCAATTTCTAATATTCTGTTCTGGAACATCATTTAATTTTGTGTGAACTTAGCCTCTGTCTCCGACACCCCTTCCTCCTCTATGGCTCCCCAAGTGTCTCTATCCCTGTGTGCGACAAGGATGCCCAGGCCAGGGAGTCATTATAAGTCCTGCCCCTCTGGCAGCTTCCAAAGATGGGCCTGAAGGGCCCCAGTGGGAAATCACTTTTGCTATCAGAGACTGTATTGAGAGGCCAGAGAAGGGAATGGTGAAAGGGAAGGATTTTGGAGTTAGGCTGCCCGAGCTCAAAATCCAGCCTGCCTGCTAATGGAAGTGTGACCCCAGACCACTTAACTACTCTGTTCCTCAGCTTCCCAGGCAATAAAAATGGATAAGAGTAGCTGGCTGGGAAGGGTATGGTGAGGATTACAGTTCATCCATGCGAAAAGCACACAGGACAGAGCTTGCCACACAGCACGTGCCACACCAAGTGCTGACTGACATTTTACCATCTACAAATCGTAGATTCACTGAATCATACAATTTTAGACCTCAGCATCTCTGCAGTGGGAACTAACCAAGGGATAAGAAGATAACAAAGGGATAAGAAGCTAAGTCCATGACCTCATTTTACAGATAAGAGGTAAAGGCCCAGAGAACTGAAGGGGCCTGACCATCAGCTTTAGAGTCAGGAGGGGCGGGGGGATGCAAGATAAAACACAGGCTCTGAACTCCTCCCCAGTGTTTCACTGAGCCAGTATGCCAAACAGTCTTTTTATTTTTTTGATACAGGGTCTCACTGTATTGCCCAGGTCAGAGTACAATGGCATGATCACAGCTCACTGCAACCTTCACCTTCTAGGCTCAGGCAATCCTCTCACCTCAGCCCCACAAACAGCTATGACTACAGGCATGCGCCAGCATGCTCAGCTACTTAACAATAATTATTTTTTTGTAGAGATGGTGACTCACCCTATTGCCCAGGCTGGTCTCAAACTTCCGGCCTCAAACAATCCTCCTTCCTCAGCCTTCCAAAGTGCTAGGATTACATGTGTGAGCCACAGTACCTGGCCAGCCCAGTGAGATTTTCTACTCTGTGTTTAGTTTGACTACTTAGTTATTTCAGTGGTTTATTGAAATTGATCTTTGAGGTGATCTGGTTGATCAGGGGAAGCAGTTTCAATATAGGGTGGCCAATGTTTAATAATAGTTATTATTAAACTATTATATACGTAACTATTCACGTGTATAGGTAGATTTTCTAGGCCATGGATGCAGTGAAAAAAAAAATCTCAAGCTGCCATTCACGCTTTCCTCTTTTTTTTACAGGGGTTGAGGGTCCTGATAGAAGCACAGAAGGCAGTTAGAATTTGACAACATGATCAGTCATGGAAGCGTCCATCCTTCATTTGTAACAAACACGTGTTAAAGGATCCCTGAACTGGGAGCACCTGCTGGGAATCTGTAAGTGTGGCAGAAGCTGAATGGGCTGCTTGTTTCAACCACTTAGGTTTGACTTTTTTCCCTCCTATCATTTCAATTCCTTAGGTATTCAATTGTCAGCTGTTCGAATGCAAAGGAAATAAGGTAACTCAGTAGTTACAAGTTAATCCTTTTAACTGTTTTTTTCTGGAGGCAGAGTCTCACTCACTCTGTCACCCAGACTGGAGTGCAGCGATATGACCTCAGCTTACTGCAACCTCTGCCTTCTGGGTTCAAATAATTCTCCTGCTCAGCCTAGTGAGTAGCTGGGACTACAGGAATGCACCACCACGCCCAGTTAATTTTTGTATTTTTAGTAGAGACGGGGTTTCACCATGTTGGCCAGGCTGGTCTCAAACTCCTGACCTCAAGCCATCTGTCCACGATGGCCTCCTGAAGTGCTGGTATTACAGGCGTGAGTCACCATGCCTGGTGGTAACTCCTTTAACATGGATCTTGATAGAATCCCAGCAGAGAAAAGAAAACTTTTAGCAGACAGAAGGACTCTTTTAAATAGGAAATCAGATCATGTTACTTTTTGGCTCAAGATGCTGTGATGACTCCCAAAACTTAACCTGGGCTGAAAAAAGGTCTAAGTTCTTCCAATAGCTATGAGTGGCCTGGCCTCTGCCTCTGCATCCTCTGAGCATCCCTCCCCTTGGTTAGTCAGCTCCAGCCAAGTGTCCTTCCTGAAGACCTTCCACTGTGCCAGGCACGTCCCCACCTTAGGGCACTGGCACGGGTTGTCCCCTCTGCCCAGAGCTCCACTGGGTTCCATCTCACCTCCTGCAAGTCTCCGTTCAGATCTCAACTTCCCAGTAAGAACCTATTCAGCTCTGCAGCCTGACCTACTACCCTGATAGCCTCAACACTCCGTCATCTGCAGCCTCTACTTTTTCCTTTTCTCCCTAATACTGATCACTTTCTAGCCTACTATGCGATTTGCTCATTATTATGCTTATTATTCGCTGCCTGCCTGCATCCTGTTACAATGTGAGTTCCAGGACAGCAGACAGCCTGGTCTGTTTTGTCCTAAGATGAATTCCAGCGCCTGGCACACAGAGGGACCCAGTAAATATCTGTTGAATGAGTGAGAGACTTGCTAAAGTGCCAGTAGGATGGCAGCCTCAAATGAGATTGTGTTGGCCTGAGTAACAAATGGCCTCCCTTTGCAGTCCCTGTTTCTCTTTCCGTAGCATGAGCTTGTGTTTCTCTCTCCCTCTCAGAACACCTCTCTCCTTAGACCTCAGTGTGGTTTGCTGCCTTTCCCATGTATATGGGGCAAGGCTGAAGTGCAATTCCCCATGACCACTGCCCTTGTCATAGCTCTCAGGCATAGTTTGGCAGCCCCACCATGGGCACTGAGATGAGCTTCTCTCACTTTGCCTGCTCAGGAAGCGACGTGGAGCTGACTTCTTGGCTGTCTGTGGATGTGTGTGCATCGGCTCTTACAATGACTGACACTTAGCTACTCTGGCTAAGCAGGAAAACAGTCCCAGCCACTCCCTGTGGGCAGCAGGGGCTCTTGTGTTTCCAAAGCTGAGTATCTGAGTGGGGTTCGTTCTGCAACACAGCTGGGGAGTTTTCAGCAGCCCTAAGGTATCAGTTGAGGATCAGGGCTTTGCCTCAACTCTCTCAGTGCTTGTTAGCACTTCCACCACAGGTGGGTGGGGATGAAAATCTAGTCAGTTGGCAGCCTTACTCATTTGCAGCTCCCGTGAATGAGGTGGTGAAACCTGGGGTGAAATTTAGGGTGGAGAAACATTTTTAGATTACATCTATCCCTGCTATCTCTACCTCCATTACTGCAAATAAATGAAATGGCTATGAAAAAAGACTCCCAAAGGAAGATAAAAGGAGTCATGTATTTCATTAAAAAAAAAAAGACCTTTTTTTTTTGTCTTGCTCACCAACTCTTATGTCCATGATCTCATCTCTAAAGACCTGAAGTTTTAATAGCCTATAATTACTTAATTGTTCCAACTTTACCATTTTGTTCTCAGCTTTAAGTGCCAGATAAACATGTTGTTTATTAGGGAGACAGCCTAAATTCATAGAAAAACCAAAATAGTTTGAGAATTTCTTAAGTGATTCCTGTTTTACAATTAAAGTCACATGAAAGAAGGAAAAACTGTTGAAATACTAAAATATGGTTTCCTTTCAGAAGCCTGTGTGTTTAGAAACTCAAACTTAAAAATTTAAATTTCAACATGAGTTTCAGGCTTTGCACTGTAAACCAATGTGTTTCAATGTTAGCAATTCTCAGCCAGCACGTGGTTGGTGTACCTTGAACCCTTACTGATGTTGACATCAGCCCTGCCATGTTTTTTTTTTTTTTTAAGAGGGAGTCTGCCTCTGTTGCCCAGGCTGGAGTGCGGATCTTGGCTCTCTGTAACCTTTGCCTCCTGGGTTCAAGCGAATCTCCTGCCTCAGCCTCCCAAGTAACTGGGATTTGGGATTACAGGCATGTGCCATCATGCCTGGTTAATTTTGTTTGTTTGTTTTTGTACTTTTAGTAGAGAAGGGGTTCCACCATGTTGGTCAGGCTGGTCTCGAACTCCTGACCTCAAGTGATCCACCTACCTTGGTTTCCCAAAGTGCTGAGATTATAGGCATGAGCCACCGCACCTGGCCTGACAACCACTTCTGATCAGTGTGGAAACTCTATTTTTGCTGTGGTTGAGGAGGTACTGTTTGGCCCTGTGTTTAAGGCAGAACTGGAAGAGCCGAGCTGGTGAGGGGTCCTCAGGGGAGAGGTGGATCAGGACAGAAAGGAAGCAGGAGTGCAAGACAAAAAAAGTGTGCAAAAAGAGTGAAGAGGCCCTGGGCCATGTCAGTCAGCACCCAGGAAGAGGGCAGGCTTATGGGAACATGGAGCACTCAGGACAGAGTGGCTGAGCCAATGGGGCCGTGACCATGAAAGCAGTTTGATCCTCTCAAGGATGCCACAAGAAGTCTAAAATCGAAGTATGACAATATGATTTAGAACCACTCCTCTAATCTTTGATGTTAACAAGGGGGGAAAATGTATTTTTAACCCTGCACCATCTCTTAAAGTTGGAATGTGATTCTGAGTCTCCAGCTAGAAACTCAATAAAAAGAGAGAAAACATCAAACAAGACAAGGAAGAACTATGCTTCGGGATTAAAAAGAAAAAGAATGAACAAACAAAAAACGCCACTTTGATCCCCACTGTACCCACCTTGTAGCGAGGCCTGTAAGTCTTTCATATTTTGGTCTAAAAGCTGCGAAGGAAGGAAACCTGAGCCTGTCTGGGGCTTCGGGTCTGGCTCTCCCAGGGCCATAGCAGGCGCTGGCTCCTTCACTTGGCTGTCCCCAAACACAGCGGCCCACTCTTTGCTGAACTCGCCCTCTTCCAGGGAGGAAGCACTGAAGATCTCACTCAACAGCAGCAGGTCATCTTTGTCAGGACCTTCAGGTTCCGGAGTCCCTGCTGCTGGTCCCAGGCAAGCTGATTGAAGTAACAGAGCACAAAACATCACCATGGGGGCTCAAGCCCTCAGGGATCAACGCTGTGGGGGCTGGAAAGGGGGCGACTGGGTGATGGCTAGATTTAAGAAAAAGGTAATCAAAATTTAAGTTCATGCCATTATTACAGCCTCTCTTAAGAGTTTATAGAATTAAATTTCTAACCTCATGCTCCCTCATCCCCTGTCCTCCAAAGCGAGTTCAGTTGCTGGGCATCAGACTCTAGGGTTTTGGTTTTAATATAAAAGTGAATTTACCAAAACATTTCTCAAATATGAAACAAAGCCAAGATTGAAAACATGCTGGAGATCTTAGTTCCTTGTTTGCACAGCTTCCCAAATCTTCCCACGCAAGCCCTCAATCCACATTGCCTGGGCTGGAACAGCAACAGGCCATGTGGCAGCCTGTCCTGCCACCCAGGATGGGGAGAACCTTCACCACACCCTGGCCCAGGGCAAGACAGGGAAGGGGAGGATGTCCAGAAGCTCAACAATGCCCAAGAGAGGCATCCTTACTTCCTTCCAGCTTTGCTGAAACTCCATTGCATGAAGCAAAGGAAAAGTGGGTCTGGTTTGCCTGAGTGTCCTTTGCAGCAATAAAATAAAAGGGAAAGAGGCTGCGGGTCAGGGAGCTTCACAGGCCAGAGGCACAGTTCCGGAGGGTTGCAGTGAGTACTGGATCAGAGGGGAAGCCTCAGGTCCACCCCTTCCCCACTATGTGACTTCAGCAAAATCCTGCGACCCCCCTTGAGCCTCTGTTTGCTCATCCATAAGGTTATCATGTTAATAACAGCCACCTCGATGTTGTCAGGAAGACCAAAAGAAATACACCTTAAACTAACGGCCTTTCCAGAAGGAAGGCTTTAAAGAAGGCAGCCATCCTTACATTAGGAACACTGGCAGAATAGTGAATATTGAATACAAGTAGCATTGCTATCAGTAATCTTACACCAAGTCCTTTCATTGGGTTTATTACATATTTTGAGAACCAAGAACTGATGGTTTTATGAACTGTGGCTTTGTTGTGGTATATAATTGCCACTTGGAAACTACAAACATTTTTGTTGGTAATTCATAAAGAGAAGAAAAAAATCATAATTTACATTTTTTTTTCTGAGCCATGCTGCAATTCTGATATGGTTACATCAAATGAGATGACCAGGTTTTCTTCAAATATATAAGATAATTAATAAGTTAAGGCTTAAAAAAAATAAAGTTCTCTGTGTTGGCTTTACTGGATCTATTTTCAAACCCACTTTACATAAAGATCTAAAGATGAAGGAGATTTCTCATGTGCTGAGCAGACAGGATCAGGGAGGGGAAGAGTCTAGTCACTCTCATGTTACTGTGGTTTAAAAATAGTGGCAAAACATTGTTTTAGTTGGACAACTGTCTAAGTTAAGCATTCTTACTGTTTGTGTTATCACAGAAATCCTCACTAAGACATAACCTGTAGGGGTTGTGGGTGAGAAGATGGGAAAGATGGCATTTTCAACAGGCTTCAGAATCAGTGTGATATTAACAAGGAAGTCCAGAAACCACATGAACCTGCACACTGTGGGGAAAGCAGGACTGTAAGGTTAGGCAGGCAGCCCACCTCTGAATGAAGGCAGGGGCTGAAGGAAAGAAAAGCAACCTTTGCAGCTCCAGAGGTGTCCATCAACACCTGTATCTATGCATGCTCTCCTCCCCAGCGTCACTCTTTTAATGTATATTAACTTTGAAAAACTCTACACTTCCTACTTTCAAGTGGGACTGGAATGCCCAAACCCTTTCTCATGGTTTACTTTTTGCCCGGACCGAAACCAGATAATTACTGGACCAAACTTATTTTATTGGAACCAAGTCAAGTCAATGTGTAGACCCTAGAGGAGCAGATAATTTCAAATGCACCTTGAAAATGACGGATGTTTCTTCTACAGTCGCTTTATATAGCCCTCCACTAAGTGAAACCCTGGGGAGGCTTTACTGCTTTAGTATAGATATCTGTCCAGGGAAGATCATCAGTAACATTAGCAACAACAAATAATAAACTGTAAGGCTTCTAAAAATAATCGCAGACTGCAATAGCTCTATCTTTGTTTTCACTGTTTAGGTTTTGTGCTATGGTGTTTATAAAGGACTTTGGTGGATTTGGTAACTTAGCATCCCTTCCCTTTGCTTCTGCAGTTTTCCCTTTGGGGAAATGCCTTCTCCATGTGATCCTGGTGAGATGCTGCTGGAAATGCGTCATTACCTTCCACCCCAGTGAATGGGTGTCTGAGGCTGGCCAGAGTCCTCCATCCCCCAGGCAACGGTGATTGGCTCAGGGATGGACACATGCTGGACACCTCCCTGAATTTGGTATGTAGAAACTTAATGGAAGACGGCATCTCTTTATTTGGGATTCCAAGCTCTAAAGATGCAAATTCGGGCTTCCAATGATAATGAAGTCAACCCATAGAGGGAAACAGCCTGAAGAGATACAGGGAGAATCCTGACAATACTGTCTAAGACCCTGGATCCAGCTTTGTTTGAAGCCAATTCACAACTGAGTGTTCCCATTGCATGGATCAATACATTCTTTTTCATTTTAACAATTTAAACCTAAACTATTTTAAAAAGGGTTTTCTATCACTTGCAACCAAGAAACTTCTGACTAATACCATATACTGTTCAACTCAAACTTTTTAATGACAGAAAAAGAGAAAAGGACCCATGGTGAGGATATTGCCTACAGCCAGTTCTAAATACAGATTTTGCCTACACTGAGGTCTACTATTGAATTTAGCCTTTTATTTAGCTTCCTGGTTATTCAGCAGTTAACAGGCTACACAGTGCACATTTTCTCTTCTAAGAGAACTTACTACTTAGCTAAAAGCAATGAAACTGGCACTGGCTTGAACCCTAAAACACAAAACCTCCCAATTATTGCACTGATAATTAAGATGCTTAAAATTATTGCACATAACTCATAAGAAAAATCTAATTACAAGTAGAAAAGGATAGGTTCAGGTCTGTAACCACACAAGTTGAGACTTGAGAAATAACTCTATAGTCAGTTGGCACTTGAGCATCATGCTATCATTTTCTTTGAAAAAAAAATTCAACTCAGCTGAGAGAAAATGGAGACACATGCAGAGATGTGATAAGCTCTTTGGGAGAAACTCTAGTAACAAACTCCCAGCTGGAGTCAGGGCTTCCACCCATGCAGACATGGATTGCTTCTGGCTTATGGTTCCTGCTTTTGTCTTAAAGAATGAACAAGGGTTGAGGATCTCTCAGGTGCCAAACCCACAGATGCTACTCCAAGTTCCCCCTACTCTCTTACAGGCTCCCAGGGCTCCATGTTTACTTTCTTATCAGATAACCCAACCACAGACGCTGCTGCAAGAATAAGAGCCAACAGACATGACGTACTCACATCCTCACCTGTCTCCAACTCCATGACCTTGCCTTCATTCCCTCTCCTTTCTAAGATAAGCCCTCTCTGTGCCCTCCCCTCCTTGCTGAAGCCTGCTCTGTTCCCACCATTATTCAGATCCGTGTCCAGTCTTTCATTCTCCAGTGCTTCTTTCCCCTAGCCGCAGGAGATGTGTGCCTATCCCAACACTAATCAGTCTTCACTGGATGTTGCTGTCCGCCCTCCCCTCGCTCTTTCAAGTTACTGCTCTGCTTTCTTCTTCCTTGCGCAACCACATACTCTACTCTGGCTCTACTCTTTTCTCAGCTGCCTTTAATTAAGTTCCTGCGCCCACCCTACACTGAGGTAACTCTCTCGAAGGTCAGCAGTGAGATCCTCATGGCCAATTTCAATACTCTTTTCCCGGGCCTTGACCTCGGCAGAATCATTTGTACCACTGCCTGGCCTGGAAATGCTGCCCTCTCCTGGGAGTCCCCATGAGGCGGCTCTCTTGGATGACTTTCCATCTCCCTGACAGTATCTACTCCACTGCCTCCTCCTACTCGGGCTGCCCTTAAGCTTTCATCCCAAACCATCATGCCTTCCCTACATTCTCTAGAGAAGATCTTTGCTATTCTTAGGGTTCCAATGTCACCTCAGAAGGTTCTCCAATCTCTACCTCCAATTCCAAGTTCTTTCTGGAACTCTGATGACAAATTTGTGTCTGGGAGCCCTTCTGGGTTTGCCCATTGGTAAAGCTGCTGGTGCTCCATAGGGGAAGCCTCTTACTGTGTATCTTTGCTTAGTCTGTGTTATGATTTGCATATCTGTCCCCTCTAAAACTCAAGCTGATAGTTAATCCCTAGTGTGCAGCCTTGAGAGGTGGAGCCTTTAACAGGTGACTGGGTCATGAGGGCTCTGCCTTCATGGATTAATGAATTAATGGATTATCACAGGAGTGGGACTGGTGGCTTTTCTAAGAAGAGGAAGACAGACCTGAGGGAGCATACTTGGCCCCCTCAGGATGTGATGCCCTGAGCCGCCTTGGGACTCAGTAGAGTCCTGACCAGCAAAAAGGCCCTCACCAGATATGGCCCTGGGAATTGGACTTCTTAGCTTCCATAACTCTAACATGTAAATTCTATTTCTTTCTTTCTTTTCTTTTTTATTTTTAAGTGATGGAGTCTCACACTGTCATCTAGGCTGGAGGGCAGTGGTGTAACCATAGCTCACTACAGCCTTGCAGCCTCCCGAGTAGCTGGGATTACAGGCACATGCCACCATGCCTGGCTAACCTTTAAAATTTTTGTAGAGATAGGGCCTCACTTTGTTGCCCTCTTGGTCTCAAGTGATCCTCCTGCCTTGGTCTCCCAAGGTGCTAGGATTATAGGCATGAGCCCTTTTCCTTATAAATTATCCAGTTGCAGGTATTCTGTCATAAGCAACAGAAAGCAAAGTTAGGCCGGATGTGAGATTACTCACTTACTCAAATGCCTTCAATGGCTCCCCTGACTACTGGGTAAAGTAGCACTCTGTCTAGTGGTATTCAGGACCTCTGCAGTCAAGCATGAATGTAGCCCTTTCAGCCACCCATCAACACAGCCATCTGGAAAGCCTTCAATCTGACAAAACTTCTCAATTTGCCATTGCTCAAACATATTCTGGGGATCTGATGATTTCTCCCAATGAGAAAAATCACACTTAAAAAAAAAAACCATTAGGGATCTTAGAGATCATCTCCTCTAACTCATTTTACAGATAAGAAAAAAGACACCCAGGTTAAATAACCTACCCAATGTCACAAAATTTATTAGTTAGAGACAATCTGGCTAGGGACCCTGACTCACAGGTCAAGGTGTTTTCTCACTGTAGCACTCTGCTTTTACTTCAGGACCTATTAAGGATCTCATGTATAAATTAATATTTAAGCTTTTGTGAAGTGTTGAGGGTTCCTAAGGTCAGATGGCTCCACTGGCAGCCAGCCACCATGCAGGCACCATGGCAGAAAGGCTGAGATGACAGATCCACTCAGCATGTTTGCCCTGTACTGCCCAAGTTTTCAAAAATAAAAACCCATGCCCCCGGGAGAACATTCCCTAGAAGAACTGATCCTGAACCAATGAGTAATATCTGTGTGAAAACTTACAGAGAGAGGAAGCTCTTTTAAGTTCAGACACAGTGTGGGAAATTGGTGACAGCTCACTCAGGTGGTATTTTTGAACTCATACTGAGTTTCATGACCTCAGCATAAATTAGGAACACAGAAGATGGAAGGAAACAAAACTACATAGACCAAAAAGGAGAGCATAGAAAGCTGGCAGATAAATGTCACTGAATGTACCTTCATCTGCGTGTGAAACAGGAAGACTCCACCTCTCTGGTTTTCTCCCTTGTCCCCACTCTTGACATTATGACTAATTGTAAAGGCCACACGCTTGCAATAAAACCCCAAACACCAACACTATCCTCATATCGCCCAAAGAGAGTAGGGGCAAGATAGGGAGGAAAACACCTTACGAAAATAGCTAGCAGGAAAAACATATTCTATATTATAACGAACTGTACTTGTTTGGAACTCAAGAACACTGCCTCTAAGAACTTCCCTCTGATGAAAATGATATAGTTTATAATAAGAACAGATAGAGGAAAAACTACTCCTACTCTCTGAAAAAAAAAAAACAACCAACATTATTGGACCCTGAGTAGGCACTAAAAGAAATTCTTGTTGATGATCACCAAGCTTGCTACTCCATTTCAGCAGTAGATCTGAGCAGACAAGTAATCTTACTGAAAAACATAAAACCTAGGGCAGCGATAAATATTTATATAAATCTTTATATAAATCTTTTTGTTTTTTGAGACGAAGTTTGCCCTTGTTGCCCAGGCTGGAGTTCAGTGGTGAGATCTCAGCTCACTGCAACCTCTGCCTCCCAGGTTCAAGTGATTCTCCTGCCTCAGCCTCCAGAGTAGCTGGGATTACAGATGCCCATCACCAGCCTGGCTAATTTTTGTATTTTTAGTGAATACAGCATTTCACTGTGTTGGCCAGGCTGGTCTTGAACTGCTGTCCTCAAGTGATCCTCCTACCTTGGTCTCTCAAAGTGCTGGGATTACAGGCATGAGCCACTGTGCCTGGCTGAAATCTTTATAGGGGTAAATCTATAGAAAACATTACAGGCTACTTGGTGATCAGCTAAGAACAGTATTTGGTTTAAAAAAAGTACCAAAGCCAGCAGTACATCCCAGGATGCTGAGGAAGACAGAGAGGAGGAAAGTTTATGAGAAAAGATAAGGGGATTAGTGCTTGCTGCTTTGTGTGTGAGGAAGCAGTCAGATCGCTAGTCAGTAATATATGGATAACTGCAGGAGACAATTCTGAGTGACTTAGGAGGAACTCAGAGATAAACATGTATGATTGCTGTGGGCTAAAAGTTTTTACCCACGCCTATGGTAGCTATTGAATGAGCTATTATTCTGACATGAGACCACAGTTTAGAATCACAAGTCTAGAAGTAGTAACCAAGAAAGTAGCAGGAGATAAACATTTTATTTATAATATAGACAATTAAAATTGTTTTGATTGGCTCAGTCTTATCCTAGCCTAGACAGGGATCTTTTGGGTAAGGCCAAGTTATGAGACTTAGGAGAGCTGAATTCATTGCACTCTCTTCTGCTTTCTAACACTGCTTTTTTGTTCAGGTGTCTGATATTCATTTTTCTTGGCCCAATTCTGGGAAACACAAAGACTTCTCCATGTTATAATAATTAACGAATGCAGGTCAGATTGCCACATGTGGTTAAGGCAATTGGAGA
Organism: Cheracebus regulus; assembly: GCA_963574635.1. Classification (NCBI taxonomy): domain Eukaryota; kingdom Metazoa; phylum Chordata; class Mammalia; order Primates; family Pitheciidae; genus Cheracebus; species Cheracebus regulus. Next base: position 32,188 of record CAUYQU010080310.1, read on the forward strand.
GCCACTTTCCAGTGTCTCAAAATGTCACTAACTTTCTTTTTTACTTAATACAGTTTCATAAACTGCGGTCAAATATTGGTTTTCCATTACATTAGCTATTTAATAGGAGAACGCCAATGTCATTAAGACACTGAATGGGGGTGATTTTCTGGGCAATGGCTCTTTGAGAATCGCTGCTGTTGTCATGAGCAGTCTGCTTTTTGATAACATTGTACCACGGCTTAGCCATTACTTGTCTAACAGAATTACCACTGGGAGTGAACCGGCCCCCAAGCAGCAGGGTGCTAGAGCTTATCGCCCCCCCCAGTCCTATAAAGTCAGCCATCCCTGGATTAAGCTCTTTTTATTTTTTGACTGTTTAATGTTATGCATATTGTAATCAGCATTTTAATTCAGGATTTGGGCCTTCCGGCAGTTTTCCAAAGGGCACACATTTTGAAGTCAACAAATTAATGAATGTTCTTTTCTTCAGTCACCACAAGTTCTCTGTGCACTGAGAGAATATTTTTATTCTAGTGACCACGTTAATATTCCAATGTTACCCTATGGGTTGACAACATAGAAGCTGAGGCAGGCAGTGGGGCAGCATTACTCATGCCTGAAGAAGGGCGGTGGGCTGGCAGTGATAAAGAGAAAGGAGAAATTGTGTGACATTGCCTTTAATTGAGACAAGGTGCAACTCAATACTTCTACCTGAGAACGACTGCACATTTTAGGGACCAGGACATTCATATCTCTATCTGTAGAATTATATTGAGTACTCAAAAAAAAGGGGGATGGACTGCTAGTCTATAAAACTAACAAATATCGTAACTATAAACCAATGAGATATGAAAGTTGTTTTAAATAAGTAGATAGTGTAAATCTCATTCCAGTGTATCTTGGCAAATGGTTTCGTGGAAGTTTATAAAAGTAGGCATCTATCGCAGTCAGTGGCATTTCTGATTTAATTCTGTGAAGAAATGCTTGATTACTGGGTTAGGGTTGTACCATTACTGCCAAGTTAAGAAAAAATTAAATTCTAAAGCCAAGAACCTTTTTTTTTTTTTTTAAAGAAAGAGGGAAACAGAATACAGACTCATATTTGCTGTGTCTGGGTAAAGAAACACTAAGATACACTGGGGGATGGGAGTATTAGAATAGGGAGGGGTTGAGGAAGAGGAATGAGAGTGAGGATTCTTTTACTGTGTATTTTTTTTTTATCATAAGTTGGATTTTGTCCCTATGTGAATGTACTACCTAGTCAAAAATCAAACATTAAAATAATAAAATTAAAGAAGGCAATAATAAAAGCAAAGAGAAAAGTATATAAACAAGATGTTGGGAATAAAAGGAATTACAACATTCCTATCAAAATGAGTTATAAACCATGTGAAGGATTATAAATACATTTGTTAACTGGTAAGCCTTGTTGAAACTGGGTGGTGGGTACCTAGGCTTCTTCTATTATTGTCTTTACCTCATTTTGGTATGAATAAAATATCCCCTCCAAAGATAATTTATAAAAGACACCTTTATTCTATCAAAATAATCTGTTCTTAAGCCAAGGAGAACATTTTTTTACAAAAATGGACACGATGGCAATCTGCATTGGCTGCTTATTACTTCCACTACCTGGTATGATTTCAATATTTACAAATGATTAGTCATTTGATAAAATATGTATGGACATTCACACAATACTGTACAATATGCTACCTGTAGTAAGTAATATGGAAAGCAGATATCTGTCCTCAAGTTTATATCCCTAAGTCCTGAAAACTTAATGCTAGAGTTGTGGTGCCATTCCACTTTTGAAAAAACTTTAACCAATGTCCTCTGTTTTCCCTAGACTTTCTTCTTCACATGCTCTGATAAGTTAAATCAACATCAAGCCCAGACTGAACTGAGTTGTCTGCCCTGGTTGACTGGGGCCTGTAGAGTGACCTCAGCCAATTTGTAGTCCCATGAGAAACCCGTAAAGCCAGGGCAGGCTGCATGCCAGCACCAGGGCATGGGATGCTCCGGAGTTTGGCTCCAAATTTCAGGGGTACTTTGGACTCTTGTTACATCATTAAAAGGAAACCTTCGGTCAGATGGAGAGCTAAGGCTATAAATAGGCTGAATGCTCTCAATGTCTTAGGCTCACTTAACACTATACACGTCTCACCCAAATCCACGGTTCTGGATTCTCTCTCGGGAGGTTATTTCGTAAGTGATTTTAGGTTTGGTAGTTTGGGTGTGGGACTTAACTAAGCAAACTCTCCCTCTGCATCTACCTAAGAGTCAGTAGAGATGCAGCCCAGTAAACCAGCCAGAAAACATGACTGATCTTACTGTCTCAATTCACGACCATTTGATACAACCCAGTGTCAGAGACCAAGTGTCCCTTACACACATGATCTCCAATTCTGACAATAATCCACCAAGGCTGTTGCTATTGGTTCCATTTTACAAATCAGAACAACTCAGGCTTAGAGAGTTTAAGTATGAAGCAAATTGCTTAAAGCCATACAGGTCATTTATGGTAAAACCAGTTTTTAAATCCCCGTTTGATTCTGAAAGTCATGTTTTTTCTATGATAGCATGGGACCCCTGACATAACTTTTAGCTGTAGTAGTTTGAACATTATGAAATTCATTATACTAACGATGACAGACCACACATACTAGTTTGTGCTTGGCCGTATTTAAGGTCATTTATAAAGACTGTCGCCCAAAAAACTTTGCTTTAGAATGCAGAGCTATTAAAAAGATTAACATTACATTTTCTTACATGTAAAAGAGGAATTAAAAAAAATCAAACAAATCATAATTCCAAAGAAACACATAAATCTTACCACCTTCTTCAGGTTTCATGTCTAATAGTTCATCTACGGGTCCTTTAGAGAAGAGGAAAGAAAACAAAATGAGTCAGTTTCCTTTGGTGAGGAGTTTGAGTAAAATAATTAAAATTGAGTAGTTTTCCTTAATCTAGATTACCTGAGCATGCAGTATGTGTAGAGCTTTTGTCTAAGGCAGATAAAATACTTTTTCCATCTTCAGCTGTAATATAACATGTGCAACTGGTTACCAACTACTCGAAATGGTGTGCATGTTCATACACTATTGCAGTATCAGGTAAATGTACAGCTTCAGGAAGAAATGGGATCTAAAAACTCACTCAGGCAGAAGTAGGGGTCCTCAGATTATACTGGACTCCTGCTACTGGCCCTCAGAGAATACTGAATTAGCAGCACTGAATCTTTGCTTTGTTTGGTAGATACCCTGAAAATTACATGACATCAATCTAACAATTCTCCTTCCATGGACAACTGTATGACTTAAGTAACTGACTATTACTTGATAAAGCTCGTGAACTTTAGCCATATAAGGCTGGCTAAAATAAAAAGATTATTAAGTGAAAGAAGTCAATCTGAAAAGGCTATACATTGTATGATTCCAATTATATGACATTCTGGAAAAGACAAAACTATGAAGACAGTAAAAAGATCAGCGTTTGCCAAGGGTTTGAGGAGAGGGAGGGATGAATAGGTGGAGCACAGGGGGGTTTCAGGGCAGTGAAACTGTTCTGTATGGTCCTGTAATGGTAGATACATATCACTGTATATTTATAATACCTACCGAATGTATAACACCAAGAGTGAACTCTAATGTAAACTAGGGACTTTGGGTGATAATGATGTCAATGTAGGTTTACTGACTATAACAAATACACCATCTGGTATAGGATGTTAATAGTGGGAAAGGCTATGTATATGTTGGGAAAAGGGGTATATGGGAAATCTCTGTACTTTGAGCCCAATTTTGCTGTGAACCAAAAACTATTCTAAACATAAAGTGTGTCTGTGTGTGTGTGTGTTTGTAATAGAACAGCCTTAAAACCTGATTTGCTTATATGTTCATTAGCCTTACTGCAGGTCACAGAATAAAAGAAATATGATACATCAGTATAATGGATTTCCTTCTGTGCATACATAAAACAAGATCATCGACATTTACAATCTCAGAATATGCAAATACCACAAGCAATTATATGCACAAGGAACAAGAGAAAATTTGATTCCCCTGCATTGTCACATATTGTATGAATATATAATTTATATAGATTTATAACTTGCATACAAATGTAAAAAACTGCAGTTTATATTTTCCCACAGAACCCATGTTTTCCTATCCAATTACCTTGACTCTGACAACATTAATGATTCGTGCTGTGGGTACACTGAGGCTGGAGGGCTCAGATCTATACAGAGAGAAAGCTCTTCCATGGCCAACGAGAGCAGGCCCAGCTGCTCCCTTTCTCCTTCTGTCACTCACTCCCCCTCATTCTCTGGAGCATGGGTTCTCTTTCTCCAGGTCCTCCCGGGCCCATAACCTTTGCCCAGGCTGTTTCTGCTGCTTTGACAAGTCTTACCATGACACTTGGCTTAGCTAGTTCCCCGATTTCCTCAAAAAGTTGTGTCTTCCCCATCACATGTCCCAAAACCCTGCACCTCTCCCTTGGAGCTCCCACCAAAGTGGAGCTGTTGGATTACTTGTGTAATGGTTAGATTGCCATCTCCTTCCCCTTTTGACGGTTAGCCCCATCCTGGAAGGGACTGACTATGTCTTATGCACCACTGTATGCCCAGAGCCCAGTGCCATGCCTGGCACAGAGGCAACCCAATAAACATCTGTTGAACAAATGAACAAGTGCATGAGTACTTGCATGTGAAGGTGTACCTGCATGAATGGATGACGTGAAGCAAGCATTAGAGGCAAAAAAGTGAGTCTTCTGTTGTTGTTGAAAGGCAGACAGGAGAAAAGCAAATAGGAAGAGAAGCAAGTGGGAGGAAAGGCAGAAGGAAGACAGAGGGTGAAGGAGAAGAATGGAGTACAGGGGAAGCTCTGGAATCTGCTTTGCCTCCTCCTATCTTCCAGAAAGGTGCCATGGCAGAGGGTGAGGCAGGAAGATGTGGCTATGTCCCCAGGGGGGCCAGGCTAAACAGTGTTGGGGTAATTTTAGTTCTCTTCATAACACCTGTGAACCATTCCCCCGCTTCTCTGAGGAGCCTGAGTGCCAGTGAAGTGCTTGGCACTGTATCACATCAGTTCAACCACAATCTATGAAATCCTCTACCCCTTTGTGAGGTGAGGGACCAATGAGAAAACTGGCAGGAACGGCAGGAGACAGACATAAATAGCTGATGAGCCTGCACAGCACACTGTGCTGCCTCTCACTGCTCTGACCCCTTCTCCTAACACATCAGGTTCCGCGCACCTGAGGGATCTGGAGTTGCTCGGCACTGGCAGGCTGAGGCATCAGCTGGCAGGGCAGAGTGAGCAGTTCCCATCTGTTTCCAACATGACAAACACCCTCCCCACACGTACTGCAAATCCACCTCTCCTCAGGTCACAGCCTCATCTTAATAAAACTGCAACTAGTCAGGGCCACAGCAGAAATCTTATAATCTGCTGTGAAAAGAAACAGTGATTTGCCAGTTCCCACTGTGGCTGCCCCTCTGAAGAGCTGCTGCTGACGCAACTGTGATGTGATTTTCTGGTTGACAATACACAACCTCTCTCAGTAACCCTGTAGGGTTGACATCGTGGATATCTGAACATTTAGAACTGAGTCTACAGGAAGCCAATTAGCCTTTTCTCAGCTTAAAAAGAACAGGGCCTAGGAGGAGTTTGCCAAAAAGGAAAATGACTTTGCTGTTGAGGATTAAGTAATATTTCAGTAGCAATTCTAAATAAAAATCAAAACTTACTCGTAAAACTAGAGGATTCCTTGTGCTGGTTTTCTTCCTCTAATGAAATTAATCTTAAAATAAAAAAGAAGTTTAGTCATCAAGTTCTACCAATGTTCTATTTATGATACAGTCAGATTTTTAGTACAATATTACTTCACTTATAACACAAATACATACACCACACACACACACACACACACACACACACACACACACACACACACACACACACACACAGAAGGGTAAACGATGCATAGTCATTTACATGCCAATTTGCTGGGTTTCTGTCCCTTTCTGTAGCTCTTAATATCTGAATTTGCTTTCATCACAAGGCAAATATTCTGTAAATATCTAAATGGGCAGTTATAAATAGAAATAAGATAGATGATATAAATATAAATAAGATAGAGGCATATAGTTATCACCTTAAAAAATAGCAAAAGTTGATAGTAAAAAAACTGTAAAAAATCCATCAGAATCAATTTCTTCTGATTCCTGGTGTTAGTGGAGAGGACACCTCTGTAGGTTAGCTCGGCTACAGAGGCTGGATCACTCACAAATCCAGGCTGACTGTCTCTTACTCAGCTCTCACCATCTCTTTAAAGGCAAAGACACATTGCTGCCCTGAGACTCGCTTGCTGCCTCTGAACCTTCCTCCTGGCACTGTGATGGGCCTTCACCTGTTATTCCTAAGCAAAATTCATGTTAAATGTTCATTGTCATTTTAAATAGTTACTGGGTTATACTTTTTGAGCTTTTAAAAGTGAAGCAATAAAGCATTTCAGAAATCTGAATTAATTAAAACAAATCAAGAAAATCCCAGGTAATCCCTTTCTAATTAAAGCTGAATGCTTTAGAGTGTATGAACTTATATGGTGAAAAGAAGGTGTAGGGACCCACTCCAGGCCTCACTTCTTACTACATAAGAGTATGTGGGCAGCCCCTTAATCTTCTGGAGGCTTTCTTCCATCTTTTACACGATGAGAAAAATGCCAGCCTTGACGTCACTGAAGGTTGTCTTGAGATGGAGTTAACATAGATAATATACCTAGCATTTTACCTGGTTCATAGCAAGTGCTCACCAAATGATAGCTAGCAATATTACCATCACCAGGAATAGGTTAAACTTGTTCACCACACAATAGCCAGTTTTACTAGATTCAGATCACATTCTACAGTCTGTCCTTCAGTGAAAACTTGTCTTCATTCTGCATCAAAAAAATTATCTAGTACATATATGCTTTAAGATTTAAAAAGGCTAATATTGCAGTAGATGTTTCTGTGGGACAAAAATAAATCTGAAAGTTTATTTAGGAACACAATAAAAATATAAGCCTGTTTTACCAGAAGACTGTCATCTAAATCTTTTGTGTGTGGAAAGGAGTAGAACATAGAAGCAAAGCCATCTCTTTTGTTTTCCTAGCTTAGCCAGTTCAAAGATTAACTGCATTCTTGCAAGCTATGACATCTCCATAGAAAATGATATAGATTCACATTTAAAGCTTCTTCTGGCTGTATGAGAATAGGAACCATGCACTACATATGTTGGAAACAGTTCACCTCAGTATTTAAAATGACAAGAGGCACCTTCTTTGTAAAGGGGCATGAAATGGAGATGGAGCAGTCATTTCCCGTACTCAAAGCTGTGCTCTGTTTCACAGAGAAGAGACAATCTGCGTGGTAGAAAACACAATGCCAATATCCAATACTTTTATATGATGATGCCTTAGTATGCATGTGTCGCCAGGGCAATTTCATAGGCAAACTCCTTCAATGAGAGAAAAGCCAGGGGATTTCCTATCTAGAAGAGCATCTAGTGTTGACAAAAGACCACATAGGGTCCAGAAACCAGAAAAAGTGCGAAGCTTGGGCTCAGGCCACAGGCAGAGAGCCAGGGAGTGCTGGGGACATTTGCCCTGTCTTGCCCCAGTCAGCTCCGCACAAATGTGCCCTTCTAAGCGCCCTAGAAAGAGATCTCTTACTGGGATACATGAGTCATGACGTAGCAGGGATGTGTGTTAAAAGGGTTTGGTCGGGATGCTAATACATCTACTCTGAGAAGTGAGGAAGTAAGACAACGAGTCTGCATCTGAGGCCCAGCCAGGCTCGGTCAGTGAGAACCATGTCACTCTCACCTGTGGGAAGAAAGATGTAGACGGAAAAAAAACCCCATGACTTACTGATTCGGCTCCTGCACAGCTGTGTCTGTACTTTCCTGCTGGGTGATTTTCTTCTTCTCTTTTTTCTCAACTAATTTTTTCATAGGGTCTTGTAAGCTCTTGTAATTGCAAGCCATAGAAAAATGAAAAAAATAAAAATAAAAAAGAAGAAGAAATAGAGACAAAAAGAAAAGAAAGGTTATCAATAAAAAATTCAACTGCTATTGGTCCCAGCAACCAAACTTCGAATTACAGGTATCGGGAGGTGACCTTGAACCAATCAGCTGGACAGAAATGAAATTTTACATGGCAAAGCAGCAATGTTCTCAGACACATCCAAGAATTACTAGCATATATAGCAGAGCTGATTCACCACTAGATTTATGTTTTCTCTTTTGTAATAAGTTATTCAAACACGGCCTTTTGGCTATTGCTAACTTTATTTTTCAATTTCAACATGCAGTTAAGATAAACATTCTGTTCTGTTTGCAGCCCACACACTGGCAAAGTAGAAGCTCCTCCCACCTCCACCAAAGATGAGACAATTTCATTTTATTGTTAATTTTATTTGCTATTTTGCAATCTAAAACCCACTTTTAAAAAATAACAGAAAACAAAATCTTTTCTTAAAAAGAACAAAAATAGTGGCTTAACATAATCTGATCACCTAACTCCTACAAGCAGACAGAGCAGGTGCATCCAAATCTTTGTAGATTAAAGTGGGTGAGAGTCTTTTTTTGGCACATCATTTCTTGGAGTTACTGTTTTCAAGGTTTATTAAATATTTAAAGAAAGTTTTTTGTTTTAAAAGCAAATGCCTAGAAACTGCATAGCAGTGACAATGACGCTGAAAGAAAAGGCAAAACATTTCTAGAACTGAATAATGAGTTATACAAAAAGATTTCTATTTCTAGTCCTAATTAAAATACAAACCTACAAATACAAAAGAAACATCTCAGGATAATTATCCTTCTTATATTCTCAGAACTGCTAAAATCCAAGTCATGAGCCTTGGGCCTTCACCTTGTTCCTCCTGTCCTTCCCCGGCCTCTCCTCCACTTGTCTGACACACAGGAGGCAATCAGGTTTCACGGCCGACTCTGATTGATTGGCAATGGCTGACTGGAGGGCCAGTGAAGATGGTTCTAAGGCTGCGTCTCGGCAGAGCAGACCTGTGATTGATTTTGGTGTCTGCCATGGACACCAGATGGATACTGCCAGCTCTGTTTCTCTCCTTGCAAAGAGTAATTTTCCTAAAACACCCAAGCCACCATGTTATCCTTGAAGAATCTTATTTCTTGAGAAGAAGGACCAGTGTATTTATTTGTTATAAAAACTTCCTCATTTCTTTCCACTTCTAACATCGATCTCTCTGTCCAATTTTGAAGATCTTCTAAAATGTGATCCTATCCTAACTTTCCTGACTGGCTTCCTGCCATCCCCCAAACATGAGCTTTCTTTCAATTAGGATGGTCTCCTCATAGTCTCCCATGTGCTAGTTTCTTCCTTCCTATCTGTGTTCATTCTGCTTCTTTAACCTAAAATGCTCTATTTGTCTACCCTCATTAATCCCATGCATGTCTTCAAAGCCCAGATCAATCGCCAGTATTTTCTGTAAAGCTTCACTAAGCATGCCAGATTCAGGAAAGTCTTTCCATATCCAAACTGCATTTCCGTTTTATTAATATTGGATCATATTTATCCTGTATTATGTTTTGTCTCTTTTAAATATTTCCTAAATTAGAAACATAATAGAACCACATGCAGCAGGTTTGATAAAAAAGTAAAAATTACTCATAATTACATATCCTTAAATGATGATTATTTTCATATATTTTCTGTTGTTTTTATACTCACACTACTTGTATAATTGGAATCATTGTATAAATATGTATATTATATATATATATATAGAGAGAGAGAGAGAGAGAGAGAGACAGTAGATGTTCTTTTAACCAATATAATTTGTGTAGATATTTCATAATTTAAAAAAAAAAGCTTATTAGACTGGAGAATATAAAAAGACTTTTATATATCTTAAGCATTTAATATTAAAACTGAAATATAAAAGTGTGTGTTCCTTCTAATGTAGGACCCAGGTCTTCTCTGAGTATATGTCCCCTGATTGAAGTTCTGAAGCATTTTCATACATAAAGCACATTCGTAAGGCACTGACATCATTTTGAATCTGGACATTTAGATTAGTTCATTCAGTTAACAAACAGTTTTTGAGCACTACCCAATGCCAGGTGCTATTTGGGGTACTTTAGATATGCTGGTGAACACAACAGACAAAATTATTATCTAGTGATGAGTTTAGGCAGATAATTAAAACAGAGGGATAGAAAGTGATTGGATCATTACTCCAGTTAGCAGGATATCTTCTCTTGGAAGTGACATTTTAACTGAGAGCTAAATGACAAAAAGGAGCCAGCCATGTGCAGCTCAGGGAGAAGAGAGGGCTCTGCATCAATGGCTCAAAGGTAGGAATAGCTTGGCTTGTCTGAGGAACAAAAAGAATGCCACTGGGGCTGCCATGTAGTTGGCAAGAGTACAAGTCTCATGAGATTGGGATAAAGAGGTCGGCAGGGGTCACATAGGGAGAACATTCCTTTACCCAGGTTCATCAATATTTAACATTTTGCCCCATTTTGTTCCATCATCATCTTTTGCTCTTTCTGTCTCCCTAATGCATGACAACTAAATGCAATACATGATCCTGGCTGCAGCATGCACTGGAGGGAAAATGATACAAAGGGCAGCGTCAGGACAAATGAGACAACTGGAGTATGGACTACAGTCTGGATGTTCATGATTTTTTTATATACCCCAAAGCTTCCAGTAAAAGCCAGGCACGTGTGCACATGTGTGTGTGTGTGTGTGTGTGTGTGTGTGTGTGTGTGTGTGTGTATGTGCAGCCAGAAGGAGTTCATTAGATGTCATTAGATGTCAAGGATGTATTCTTTTCAATCTATCTGCCAACTACAGCATTTTATTCATGTGCGCGCACACACGCACACACACACGCCTTTCAGTAGTTTTATTCCCTGACAAAATGGTCCAACTCTGGTCAAAGTGAAGGCAGGAATATTTTCAGCCAAGGTTCTGATGGCTCCCAAGACTCACTTTTAAATTCTGTGACACTTGTCCAGGCCTCCTGGTTTGCTCAATTATCTTCTCATTGTGTTTCCTTTTTATCAATCAACGCTAGGCAGAGCCAGGACATGTCTGCTCTCAGCCGGCTGTGTCTAGCTGCCACAGCGCTTGCCTAAACCCCTGAGATGCCCTTGACAGCTCCACGGTTATCATCCTTTCTGTCTCCAGCCTGACCTCCCCTCATAACCACACTTGAGCAGCTCTCAGACAATCCTTTTGTAATGTAAACCACTCACTCCTTCTTTTCAACCCTTCCCCTGTTGGCCCATTAGCAAGGACTCAATTGTTGGCTCCCTGTCACCACAATCACAGTTAAGTCACATATTGTGCTGCTCCCAACAGAATGGCTATAGTTCCAACTGCTATTTTAAATTATTATTAATAATTCCTGTGGCAATTGCTCCTCTCTTCCTACTATTACCATTATTCCTGTAATGATTTGGCTGTTGCAGCTCAAGAAAGGTACTAAATATGTACTTGTTAATTGATAAATGCATGTACATAAGGTTACACTAAAAAATACCAGAGCTCTTTAGCTAGGAAATTCAAAGACTCAGGGGAGTAATTTGAAAAGGTTTATAGAACCACAAGCAAAATTAAAACTGAGCACATGGGCTTATTAAATATTAGAATTTTGAACCAAGGGGAACCTTGTGTGTACACACACACACACACACACACACACACCAGCTTAACTGAGATACAATTTACCATAAAATTCACCCATCTTTAGAATTCACCATACTATTCAATGGTATCTAGTACACAGCAAGTAGGTCTTTGAATAATCTCATTTTGTTATAATGTTGATGAGAAAAAAAATGGATTTCCTAGCCCAGGGCTACAGTCAGGGTGGAGTTTGCACATTCTGCCCAAGTCTGAGTGGGTTTTTGCCTGACTCCACTCCAGCTTCCTCCCATATCCCAAAGCCACGCAAGTCAGGTGAAGGCATGATTCTACAAGGTCCCAGTGTGAGTGAGTGTGGAGGTGTGTGTTGCTGTGCCTTGCTACGGGGTAGCGTCCTTTCTAGGACTGTTCCCATCCTGTGCCCTGAGCTGCCGGGATGCTGGGGTAGGCTCCCACCGTCCTCACCCTGAACTGGAATAAGCAGGTTGGAAAATGAACAAATGAATAAATAAAACCAATCATAAAAATTATTCAAATATATAATCATGCAAAAGCACGACAATAAACAATGTGACAGAAAAGCACCCAGTGAGCCCACTGTATTTGTGATTGTGATTTAACTGCAAGGTGGTAGGAGGGGCCTTAGAATTTTCGCTTTGCCAATGCTTATTCCTTAATTTAACCCACTACCACTCTGAGTCCCCGTCACTCACTGATCCACCAAGAATTGGGTAAAGAATTATCTTACTTTTTAAAAAGAACTTTCTTAAATGTACATATAACTTAGATTTATTTCAATGTTTAATATTAGAAGTGTTTTGGGTCTTTATTTAGAAGTTTGGTGATGTTTTCGTGACCATAAATTGTCTTAAGAACTTAACTCTTGCTTGTATAATTAGCCTATGGTAAAACTGATTTCGTTATACATTGTTTTGCTTAAAGTTGGTTTCTCAAGAACTAATTGATGACACTAAGTGAGGACTTACTGTATTCACAGAGTTGCACAACCTTCACCACAATCAATTTCAGGACATTTTCAAGGGACATCACCAAGACAGAATTTTTAGACCAAACTCAGCTAAATACTCTTCGATACAGAGAGGAAAAAACCAATAACACATAGGGAACTTGTTTCTTACAAAAGATGGTATACACTGAATCTATAAAGAGGCTAAGGGGAACATTAAAAGATCATGGAGGAAAAATCATGATCCGCTTCATCTCCCCAAATTAGTTCCTGGTGCGACTGTCAGATACAGGATATCCTCTAGACTGCCCTCTCTGAGGTTTGATCACAGAGGCTCAACTAGGGGTAGAGGGTGGAGGTAAATTCTTCAAATTATTTTGAAGTCCACAACTCAGCTGAAATGCTTAACCCTATAGAATGTGTAAAAGTCAGGAGTGACAATATTTTCTGTGTGACATGAACACCTGCTCAGGCAAAATGAATCTAAGAGCCCTGTCTATGTATAGATGAGGCAGCCATCAGATGAACTATTATTTCCAATTACTGGCTGATGGGAGCCACATTTTAATTCATGTCCAGAAATGAAAACTCCAAAAACATTCTGTTTCTAAACCCCAAACCCACTCAGTCTTTCATTAAAATTGCTCATGAACATTCCTGTGTATTAGCAGCACACAGAATCATACAAGACTGAAAGGTTCTTTGCGGAGCAAAGAATGTTTTTAGACAAGTAACTTTTCTCTGTTAAGGCTGAACTAACATGCTAATAATTTCCATCAATGCTTAAATGGTTTCAGGAAGCACATACACAGTATATAAGATCCGTGTGACAGAGGAAATGCGCAGATCGAGCTTGCAAAAGTGTCTTAGAAAGGAAACAGCTTAATATAATAATGGGAGTTACTACTTCCTGTATTAGGAAAATAAAAGCAACAGCAACATTCATCTGAATGAATGCAAAACTACTTAGCAAAACAAATTTCAGACACAAGGCCAGGAGCCAGTTCTAATAACCTAAATGTAATGTTTAACTTTGACAATTGAGTAGTATCTTCTCTATTCTTTAATTATGACATCTAATTTTCTTATGCTACTTTCTGTTAATTAAAATGTACACATATGAAGGTGCCAAATAATTGTCTATAAAATAAAAGTGTTCAAAATAGTGGGGCATGGTTAAAAAGTGCTGAACTCAGTTGGACGTGTGTATATGTGTGTTTACACAATTAGAAGTACATGAGAATAAAAGCAGAGGCCACAGCGATGTGTATGGGCCACATAATTCATGGACATCTAGCACAGACGTACTCTCACCCTCACCATGCACTTACAAACTTATAAAGACACTATGTGAGAAACACTATTACTCTATAACGAAGTAATCTTGAATTGTAATGTAGAACAAAAAAGTAAAATTAGAGAAAAATAATCACAATCATAAACCAGATAGATAGTATTCTTCTATAAAATAAGATGGAAAATTGATAATGAGAAGGCACCATACTGTTCTGGAAAAAAATGGACTTTGGAGATGGATCACACAGTGCTGTGACATGGATATGACCTCCATTCCTTGGAGGTGCTGGTTTACCCATGAGGACAATGGAGGTAATGATGAGTATTTGTTTTGTGACACGAAGATGAACTGAGAGGAGCTTCTACACAGTACCCAGCACATAGCAAGCACTCAAAACTCTCTTTCCAATGACTTTAAAGTTCTAAAGGGAATTAGATGTCTTAAGGGTTCCTCCTATGCTAGGTACTGTGCTCCATGTTTTCTACATCTCACTTAATCCTCATAAAATCCAGATAAACCTTGTATTTCTGCTTTCCTGACAAGAAAATGGAGACTCAGAGAGGTGAACTGACTTGCTTCAGGACATTTGGCTATTAACAGTTAGAAGCAATATTTGAATCTGGATCTTAAAGATTATACAGTTAGTTAAGAAATGGTATTAAATACCCAGGCCAGCATATAGGAACCTCCCCCTTCGATATGAGGTGTTGGGGAGATTGAGAGGAGGACTTCATTTCAAACTCTAAAAGAAGAGCCATACATTCCCAGGTATCTGAAGGACTGACATATAAATCATGCTTTTTTGCCTATAAGCAAACACTGCAAAGTGCTATTTTAAATGGAAAGTTTGCAGCTGTATTTTTTAAAGGTGGCACTTCTGCTTTCTCCTCCTCCCTTCCTGCCCCGTGGCCAAAAGTGCCCGGGGAAGCAGTGCATGGCCCTGCTGGGGAAAGCAGGCACATCCCCATTCTCAATCTTCTGCACAATGGGCATGCAGGCCCAGGCAAACGACCAGACCTTTCTGAGTTTCTGTTTCCTCATTTGAAACAGGCAAACAAGAATAAGTATATCCAATATTGCAAGGTAATTTTGAGGGTTAACAGAAGTATATTCACTTCCTATATGTCAGTGCTGAACCTAGCAGTATTTATTAATTATAATTCCAACTTGGCACACTGTGTGACAAATTCTCCTAGACATGATTTCACCTCACCCTTAGCAGAGTGTTTGGCCCAGACAACCTATCCACACAATAGTAATATTTTTTCCTTTCCCCTAAGGGAGGAGATAGGGAACGAGAGAGGTGGGGGATGGAGAAGCAACATGCTGTTGTGAAGGCCTGAGCTGCCAGCTGCCTGGGAGAACCAATGCCAGTTGCCATCAGGCATGGATGAACAAATGACAAGCCACACTCTGGCTTGTCCCTCTTAGATTTCAGTGGTGGCCTTGGTCAGTCCCTCCACTCCCTCCTTTCTTGGTGACCTGGATGCATCCCAGTTTGCTGTTTCCGATGATCTGGCCTGGAGCAGCTTGGGAATAAAACAGCCTTGCTAAATACCGTGTAAAGTAATGACACTGAGAAAACTTGAAAGCCGAAAAGGATATCCTGGATGCTCGCCATGCGTAATTGCCTTGTTGGGACTGGTAACTAAAATAGCATTGCAGGGATATTTACCCAATTTTCATAAAAACTATTATGGCTTTATTTTCAAAGCAAGTAACTACAGAGCCATGTGGCCTGTTGGTAAACGTTCCAGTGATTAACTGAGAAATGTGGAGGTGGGTGGAAGAAGGCTGTGAGGCATACAAATTTGAGAAAAAGAAAATTTAGAAAAGGATGTTTTTTGAATTTTCAAAGCTAAAAGCGTCCTGGTCTCTAGAATGATGTTCCATCTAACAGTGCTAAGATGTACACCCTAAGAGAGAAAGGAGGAAACATGGGCACATCTGTTTCAATGGTTATTTTTGAACACGCTCAGAGTTAAGTTTTCAAATTCAGGTTTCCTTTGCATTAAAATATTGGCACAGATCAAGAGGGAGTTGTAAAGCCAAATTACATTTTTTAGAATTAGCCCTGTCGCAGAGATGGGAGGCCGTACTGCCTTTCCTGCCTGCAGGCCTGCCCAGCCCTCTTCTACCCCTGGTGGGAATTCTGGAGCCCAGACCAAGGTCTGCAAAGCTGAAGGACAAGTTTGGAAATTGAGCTGCCAGAGTGTCTGTGAAAGCCAGGGAGGGGGTGGATTGGGTGACCCTGGGGTGAGATCTGGCCAGACCTCCTGTCCCACTGCCTTTCATAGCCTCACTTGTGAAACTCACATAAAACTGACAATTTAGGATGAAAATGGAGAGTAATAAAGTAACTTAACCTAGGAACCTCAACAAACTCTCCTGTAGTGATGCTCTGAATGGCTGTGTTCTAGAACTACTACAGAATTCATAATAAGTACATCCTACTGGAGCCTTTACCATGACTGTTATCCTGACCATCGACACCACCATTTCAACAACCACCACAACCATTACCATCACCCTTACCACCACCACCACCACCACCACTTACCTCTTTCACCACTGCTACTATCACCTCCACAATCACCATTGTCTCCTTCATCACCACTACTCCCACCACTACCACCATCACCTCTCCCACCACTACCACCGTCGCCTCCTCTACCACTGTCACCTCCTCTACCACCATCACCTCCTCCATCACCACCACCACCACCTCCTCCATCACCACCACCACCATTATCGCCTTCATCACCACTACCGCCACCACTACCACCATCACCTCTTCCACCACCATCACTCCCTCCATCACCACCACCACCATTATCTCCTTCATCACCACTACTGCCATCACTCTGACCGCCTGAAAAATACAAATGCAGGAGGACTTGCCCCTGGATCAGTGTGTCCACTG